>SJYA01000657.1:183641-254927 GCA_006410615.1 Neotragus moschatus
GTCCATGGGATTTTCCAGGCAAGAATACTGGAGTGGGGTGCCATTGCCTTCTCCACTAGATTGTAAAGTGTCTAAAGGCAGAGACCTTGTCTCTTCTATTCACTACTTTGTCACTTGACACCTAGCAGTGCCTAAAATTCAGCAGGTGCCCAAGAATTCTTCATTAAAACTTTATTGCTTACTGATAGGTTCCCTGGAGGAGGGCATGGCAGTCTACTCCAGTGTTCTTGCCCGGCGAATCCCATGGACAGAGAAGCCTATAGTCCATGGGTCTACAGTCCATGTAGACTGTAGGAGGGCTATAGTCCATGGAGTCACAAAGAGTCAGACATGACTGAAGCGACTTAGCATGCCTGATAGTTTTCCAGTTCCTAATTCTAAGCTTGGTGCAGTGATATTACACTTTCTGTAAGAGTTTCTGTGGTCTTAAATTACCCTGCCCCTTATTATTGCAATTATTTGAATAAGATTCTGTCCTTACAATTCCATGATCGCTAATTGATTAGTGTTTTTTTAAAGGATGCAGTGATCAGCAATGTCAAAAGCTGTTAGATGGAGAAGAATGTTAGGGGCTAAGGAAAAATCACTGGATCTCATCACTGGTAATCTTCACACCAGCAGTGTCGATAAAATGTGGCTCTGCAAAAGCCAGGGTACAGTTGGGTTGCTGAGAATGGTGAGAAGATGAATGCAACGAATATAGAGTTCTCTTTCTGAGAAACTTGACAATAAACATAAGGCATGAAGTAAAATGAGATCTTGGGGTTCACTGGGGTCCAAACAAGTATAAAAAGCTTTAGTTTAAAAAGAATAGGGAAGAAATGTCTATTGATGGGCTAATGGAAGCCAAAAGAGAAAAAGTTTGAATGAGGAAGATTAAGAGATTTTGTTTCTATGAGGCAGTAGAAGATTTGATCAATAGCACAAGTCTGACAAAAATAGAATAGTGTTTTCTCTTCCATTACAGGATGAAGGGAAGATAAGAGAGTGAAGGGAAAGAAAAATTCTATTTAGCACAAAGGGAGGTTGAACATGGCCATCTGAGGAGGTAGCAATGTCTTCTACAACTGGCTGTCAAGGGGACTCTCTGGGAAGACTTTTCCAGACTACACTTCTACCCCTCTGCTCCATCACCTCCCTACCCAAGATGGTTCATGCTGTCCACCACCACTGCAGTGGGGGCTCTCTGCTGAGGGCCACAGTGGTTGGTGGCCTTAGGTGGGGTAGAATAGAAAAAAAGCCTATAGTCACCGAGGAGGCGGGTAGGCAAAAGGGAATACTGGGGTGTGAAGAGTTCTAACATCATCAGGAATGCAACAAGGGCACAGCTATTTTCCAAACATATAGCTCATGAGGCATTCTTGGGACCTTCCTAAAAAATAGATTTCAGCCTTGTTCCCTGTAGAGTCTGAATTTGGCAGGTCTGGGAGCAGGAGGGGTAGGAGTGTATAGTTTTTTTACAAGTTTCCTGAGTGATGTATATGATTAGGCAAATTTGGGGAACTGTTGATTAGAAATGAATAGAAGTTCCCCAAGTTTAATCACAGGCCCTAAATATCAATGTTTAGCAAAATATAATTCAAAGAAATATTGATAACTGACATCAATTTATGGAAATTGGGCAAATAAAACAGTTTTCAAAGGATAGGTATCTAATTCTATGGTTCTGAATAATCTACACCAGTATTTAAATATAAGAGTAGTTTATGGGTATTTCTTCATTATAGAGAATTTCATTGAGGAAAAGGTAAATGGAATAAACCAGCTAACAGGGATTACTCATAATACAGTAACAAGTCAGGTATTTTAAAGCCTGTTCTGCTTCTAGTTTGCTTAGCTCCCAAATTAATAAGCTAAACATAATAAAAATCTAAGACTGTAACTTGACCTTACCCATTCCTAGCATTCTTAAAGGAGATCTTTAGCCCGACAGCAGTAGAGTCATTAAGAGCAGATTCAGATCTGCTTAAAATATTTTTTCCATTCCCTCCCAGAAAGGGTGATTTGTATTGATATACAACATTCACGTCTTAGACCACTTTCAGGGACCACAGGGCCTCACTAATTTGTACCAGTTTTCCTCTCTCCTAGCTGACTCTGACCATCAGGTATAAATTAGTGCTAAATCAATATTAGCTGATACTTCCCCAGGTGTGGGAAGTGTGGAAACTGGATCACATGAGCAAACACAGCCCTTCTCGGCTACATTTAAAATAAGATGGTTTTTATTACCCTGCATGGAGAAAAGGCTTTTTAAAAAGCAAATCTCATGCCACCTTAATTTGCATTAACTCAATAGACTGACATCAATAGTCAGAAGTTTCAGTTGTTAGTCTCCCTGCCACCCTTCACACTTCCTTCATTCATTCAGAGAGGCTTCTCCTGCCCTTGCATTCCCACCTTCAGCCATGCCAGGTGGGCCACACTGTTCTTCCTTCCTAGTACTACTTACTCGTAGGGTTGCGTGGAGGAGCCCACGGGGACTTAGATTACATACCTGCTCTAATCGCTCACCTTGGGTGGAGCAGTGGCCTACATAAACTTCAGTTTTGCCACAGCACCATTACTCAATAAGGTATTTATACAAATGTCACTTAATCACAGGAAAATAAACAAGGCACTTAAATTTGTTACTGAGAAACAGGCTTTAGGCTTTACCTGCCCCCTTTCCTTACTCAAGGGCCAATCTCACCTCACTTACTCTTACAAAACTTTTAAGGAGTTTTCCTTAAAGAAAACCTAAGAAAAACCAGTCTGAGTAGAGAACTGTGAGTCAGGTCTAAGCTACCCTTACCTTCGAAAGAATTAGTTCCTTTGTTTTAATTATCAATAACAAGACATCTTGTAATATCTCTCAACATTTCCCAGTCATAGCTATTCATAGTGGAGCTGGGCATTCAATGAACTCATAAATATCAAAAACATATATGTTTAGTATTCAACTAGAAATGAAAACTAAAACAAATATTCAGCATTCTAAAGAAATGGTGTGATTCTCCATGATTTTTTGTTTTCTAGAAATCTCATAGTATTTTTAAAGCCCTTTCATAAGTAGGACCTTTTTATATGTAATACTTTTGTGAAGTAGTTGTATGATTTCCATTTTACAGATGGAAAAATTGAGGCTTGAAGCCTTGGCTGGGGTCACAGCTCATGAGAGATTCAGAACTGGAAATCAGCTCTCCTGCCTGCCGGCCCAGTGTTCTTTCCTCTGTATAAAAATTGCCTGTATAGGAAGAGAGTCAGGGGTATGTCGAGTAAATAATGGAGAAGCAGGGATCTTTTCCACCCCTGATCTTTGAAGGACCTATCAGCTGATTGTGTATGTGAGAGCGGACACTTCCTGCCTGAGAGATTGATTACCTACCTGCCGAGCAACCTGATGATGCACCCTGATAGGAAAAGGGCTGTCTACAAGGTCCTAATTTGCTTTACACACCCCAAGTTCCTGCTAGGAAGACAGGGTGTGGTAATTATATATCTTGCTTTTGGCTTATCTTCTCCGTATCCTCACCCTCACAGATGTCTTTCAAACATTGGTAATTACAGCTTTCACAGCCAAAGCCTACAGACTCCTAATCCACACAGATGACATACCAAAATCTACTCGAACATGTAAGGCTAGAAAAACTTTCAGCTACTGGACTCACATTAAAAAGAAAACTGCTTCCAAAAGAGGCAGGCTTTATTTCTGTGTCCCTACTCCACTGCATAGATGGATAAATGGCTTCTTGCTGAACTGTAAGGGTGCAGATGAACTCATTTGCTCTAAAGGCAATCAACAATTTAGGAATAGATTATAGTACGTGTGCAGATGACATGACCATACGATTAAAACCAAATAGTCTGACATTGGAAAACAGACCCAAATGAATGAAACTAACCTGAAACAAGGAACTGCTTCTAAGCAAGAGGAAGAATCAGTATCAAGAAATAAGTACAACACAGGAAAGCAGTTATCCTTATCATGCTGGCCTATAAATGGAACCCGAGTGAATAACATCAGAAATCTCTTAAGAATTCAGTGAGTTCTTCCTACAATGGCAGCGAGACAATATATAACGAATGGTGAAATTTCCCACCACCAGTGTCACTGGCCAAACCAAAGGCAATATATCCTGTATAACTTGGTGTCTTGCAATTTAGGAAGGTCTGAATGTTTAAGAATTATGAGAGTAGACTCTAGAAAACGTCAGACCAGTTTCCAGGGCTTAGTAATGATCTTCAGAAATATTGGTGTGTGTTTACTTGAATTGCAGAAAAATGCAAGGACATCTTACAGATTTGAGAAATGCAGGGTAAATAAAGTGATCTAGCATATGTTCAGCATCTACACTGTGCAGGACGCTCTATATACATTATCTCATGGAAGCTTTCAAAAACCCTGCAATGGAATCCTCATAGAAACTGAAAGTAAATGAGAGTAATAAAGTCCAAGTGAAAGGTTAGAGTCCTTTATTTAGTATTTGGTCCAGGGTCAAAGCCTGTGCTCCTGACGCCAAGTCTCCATAATATTATACTTCCCTCATTAAATTCCAGATCATTTCTAGAAAGATATGACTGAGACAGTGATATATTCCTATGTAGAAGTAGGAAAATTGACTAAATTCCTCTGAAGTTGCCTTTAACTCTGTAGTTTTAGGTTAAAATTAAGATCTATAGAAATTTGGTTCAATGCTTTTATAATCATGAAAGATCTAAGACCTGTAATGTGGGGAAGACTTTAGGAATTTATATGTAAAGTTTTTCCACCTATACTTACATGTTCAACAATAAGGACTTGGTCTAGTTATTAAAGTATAACCATGCAATGGGATTCTGTGTTTAAAATTATGTAGAGGAAACTTTAATGATTGTAAGAAAACATTTTGATATACAATTATCAATTGAATTTTTAAAAATCAGGAAAATCAAACCAAGCTATAAAGTATGTTTCCAATTGAATTTGAATATGTTTTCATATACACATGGATAAAAGCAACTGGGAGAATATATACCAAAATGTTAACAATGGTTCCCTGGCATAACTGATGGCTTTTATTTTCATATCTGGGTAGCCTGAGATTTTTCTATATGTAGAAAAAAATAGGTTTTACACGTATTACTAGAAAGAATGCTTTACCACCACATGTGTCTGTGCACAGCAACCCATCCCTCCACAAACATGACTTTCTGCAAACATCTTAAAATTTAGAAATAAAACAATATATCGGGAATTATGCATATGATAAGAGATATTTATTACATAGCATCAAACTCACTGGTGGCAGCAAACTGTGTTCTCATCACTGCAAATAAAATTGATCCTTCAAGTAATTTCTTATTATGCTAAAATTATTACATAGAACTTCCAGAGTTTAGTTCCCTGCCTAAAACTCACAAGGCACAGAGAAAACATACAGTTAAGCTTATGGTACTGTGTGTGTAAAATGGTGATAATAATCACACCTAGCCCACAGAGTTCTCAGAAGAGTTTGGCAAGATGATGCTTTTAAAGCTCCTAGCACAGTGCCCGGCACATAGTAAGCACTCAGTAAAAGCTGGCTGTCTTGGTTGTTGTGTTCTGTTGATAAGCTAAGGAACTGAAGAATTCACAGAGGAAGATGATTGTTGATCTTAGAAGTCCATATCCATTACCTGGCACACATATTTCATTTAAAAACACCTTACAATTAATGTAGGTTGTGTCCAAAGGAATCTCTGGCACACTGTAATTATGTAGTACATTTTATTCACCACACTTATCAAAGTTTTAATGAGTAATGAAAACAGGAAATGAAGCCATGAGATAATTTCATTTTTCTTTAATCATACTGCTTATGTTTATATTTCCAGAAATAGTTGAAATGCAAAGAAAACATCAACACTTGATAGCTACACTATTATTTGAAGCTGCATTCACAGTTTTTATTTGTGATTAAAACCAGTTTTGAATTTAGATCCGCCCTTTATTATATAATACAAACAAAAAGACATCTAAAATTCTTTTTTGAAGATATCATCATCCCATTTGGAAGCTATCTTCGTTCAGACTGCTGTAACAAGAATACCATAGACTGGGTGGCTCAAACGTTTATTTCTCACAGTTCCGGAGGCAGGGAAGTTCACGATCTTGGTGCCAGCAGATGCGGCATCTTGGTGAGGCTCTTCTTCCTCATTTATAGCGAGTCATCTTCTCACTGTATCCTCACAGTGTGAAAGGGCCCAGAAAGCTCTCTGGGGTTGCTTTTGTAAGAGCCCTAGGGCCATTCCTGAAAGCTTCACCCTAAGGACCTAACCACCCCCCCCCCAAAAAAAAACTTACCCTCTAATACTGTCACACACTGGGGGTTAAGATTTCAACATATGAGTTTTGCCAGGACACAAACATTCAGTCTGTAGCAGACACACACACACTTGCTTAAATGTATTTTAATCATCTGTGTTAGATAAAATTGGAATGGTTAAACGTCCCACGATTTTTGAGGGAAACCGTTTTAGGAGTTACATTTCTAAATGAAGGAACATTAACCCAGTGAAGGAATATGGCTTGGGTCTGGCATCACATTTCAAGACCAACAATTAGAACCTCAGTTACTTACTGAGGTTGTAAATGAAAGATACAATTATAATCAATAAGAAAGCAGCTAAGCAATATGAGTGGGATTTTTAAACAACTAGATTTCTTTGTCTCCCACTCTGATTGGATCCAGAAGTATTTATTTAGGGGAGCAAAGAATCCAGATGACCTGGAGAAAAATGTTTCTGTTCATTGAAGAATAAGGATGTCTTTGCCCAATTCAGCCACTTCCAAAAAGCAATTAAGGCCCATGCCGCACATATCAGTCCTGCCCCTTCCTGTCTCAGCCCTTAGTCTCTCTCTTCTCTGAATTCCCTTGGAAGTTTCCCTTCAGGACCATTGCTAATTAATGCCTTCTGGAGTCCACCTTCCTCACAGTTATTGGGGATTTTTCTGCCTTTTCAGGAAAAAGTTTGCCCTAGGTGATATAAATCTTTGCTCAGCCTCCTCCAGCTTGTTTTCTAGCTAACGGGTTTATTTGTGGCCCCAGGGAGCAGCCTAATGGGAAAGAGGGGGCTCAAATAGACCATTACCCTCCAGTACACAGCTGGTAAACTTATTGCACCAAAGATCACCGATAATGTATATTTCCTTAAAATATGCCTTTTTAAAACTCCATCAAAATTTCACATTTTAAATATTTTTAAGGTTTCTATTTCTATCTTGTGCTTTAAATATAATCATTTTAAAGCAAGAAAAGGAGAAAAGGTAAGACTCAAAGAAGAAAAGCTGGGAGCAATACAAAGTTGTTCCCTTACTGTCTCAGCAGGTTCACATTTGACAAGCTAGTGGCTCTGTGTTTATATCCCAGGTAGCAAATTACTCTTCTGTATAAATAGGGAATGCCTCTTTCTCTCCCTAAGGGGAAACCACATGATTCTAGATTTGGATACTAGAAAGCAGGTGCCAACATGGGACAGAATGATTTAAAAGAAGATGGAAAGATGGACTTTGATTACGGAAGCTTTGGTGGCGGTGGTTGAGTCGCTCAGCTGTGTCCGATTCTTGCGACCCCATGGACTGTAGCCTACCAGTCTCCTCTGTCCATGGGATTTCCCAGGCAAGAATACTGGAATAGGTTGCCATTTCCTTCTCTAGGGGATCTTCCAGGAATCAAATCCAGGTCTCCTTCTTTGCAGGAGATTTCTTTACCAACTGGCCCACCAGGGACGCTCAAGAGAAGAGATATTTTAGGCAACTGAAAGAACATATTTGGGTCTGTAAGATTAAAAGAGTCTGAACAAGACTGTACTTTGTGTTGGACAGACTTACCTAGACAAAAAAGAACCTCCCTGAATACTGAGGGAGAAATCAGTTAAGTGGCCTGAGTTTCACCCTCTTTAAGTATTAAATCTGGTAATTAAACTGGCCAAGCAGAAGATATGATAAATATAGATTGGAATAAATCTGCATTTTCAAAACCTGATGAATTTTTAAAAAACTGAATTAAGTGGCTAGCTGGAATCCTGAAGCTGAAAGAACCCAGACATGCTTCTTGAACTGAAAAGAGGTCTAACTTAAAGTTTTGTTGTCTCTGAGGATACATTACAAAGAGATACAGAGACTCAAGACCATATGGATGGCCTCTGCTCCTACTCTGAGACCATGAAGTTAGGTCTGGAAAAATGAGTATTCTCTATGGAAACATAAACGTTAAAATATGAACATTTTGCTTTGATTTCAATCCAAAAAAAATAAACAAATGAAATGTCAAAGATATCTATTCTAATTTAAAATTTTCTGTACATAACCTAATATGTAGTAGGCACTAAAAGTCTGTTCATGGTATGTGACTGAACATTCTTTATGCAGTGTGTGTTTTTGTTGTTCAACTTCTAAGCCATGTCCGATTCCTTGCAACCCCATGGACTGTAGCATGCCAGGCTCCTGTCCTCCACTGTCTCCTGGAGTTTTCTCAGATTCATGTCCATTGAGTGAGTGATGTTGTCTAACTATCTCATCCTCCACCACCCTCTTTTCCTTTTGCCTTCCATCTTTCCCAGGATCAGAGTCTTTTCCAATGAACTGGCTTTTCATATCATGTGGCCAAAGTATTGGAGCTTCAGCATCAGTTCTTCCAATGAATATTCAGGGTTGATTTCCTTCAGGATTGACTGGTTTGATCTCCTTGCAGTCCAAGGGACTCTCAAGAGTCTTCCCCAGCACTGCAATTCGAAAGCATCAATTCTTTGGTGCTCTGCCTTCTTTATGGACCAATTCTCATATCTCTACATGACTACTGGTAAAAATATAGCTTTGACTGTACTCTTTTGTAGGCAAAGTGATGTCTCTGCTTTTTAATGAGCTGTCTAGGTTTGTCAGAGCTTTCCTTCCAGGCAACATCTCTGAAATTGCATCAAATGTGAAATGAATGGCATGTCATAATATAATTGGCAGCATCTTTTTTCTTAGCATCACTTAAAAATAATGGTACAACTTAATAGTGTCTTAGATTTGATGGAATCCAAATATTCAATACAATGTAAAAAGTCAGAACTCTGTCTAGGGTTCCAAGGACTTCATAGATGTTTCAGTATTTGAGGCTTATCTTAAGAATAAACTGGAAGATGTTTAAAAAAATAAAATACTCCTGAGAAGCTCTCTTCTTGGGAGCAAAGATGATGTGCATGGTCAGGGGAGGTAGGTGGGCAAAGAAATGAGCCTGGTATTGATGTCAGTCCTTTAGGTCTGATAGCAAACTCCTGCCCCCTTCCCTTAATTCCCAAAGCTGGGTTTAGACAATGCCAGTCCCTTTGTATTGTGTCCAGGTTACTGATACACACTGAAATCCATGGAAACGTTCGTATAGACTCATACTGAGTGGAATGATAGGTGTGATGTATTTTCTAGGTATTTATCCAGAGTTTGGCTGTAGAAGGTATCTTGTACTTTTAAAAGATTTCAAATCTCATGGGAGCCCTATGAGGTAGATATATTACTAAAAACTTTTAATTAAAGCATTTTTCACCCTATTTAGATCAGTTCAAAACAGCATCAGTTTTCCTGTAAGAGCTTCAGAGATCTTAAGTTAAAGGAACAAAGAGGTATTATTGAAGATTAAAACCAATAACTCACTGTTTTAAAATAGATGAATATATACACATATTACATATAGCTATGTAGATAAGGCAGTAGGAGGGTGTGTCGGAATTGGTTACTTCTAAATAAAAACTATCAGGTTTTTTGTCCCTCTCATTGTATTTTTAAACTTCATCATAGTAAACATGTATTGCATTCATAGTACTTTTTTTTTTTTTTTTAAAGCAATAAGGGTTTTATTTTCTACCATTAAGTCCTGGATATGAAGAAACACAGCTGGAATCATCATGCGTGCATCTCCAAGGGTCACTGACTTAGTAATTTCTTGCAACAAAGTTACAGACCATCAGTCTAGCCACAAAGTACAATTTAGAGTTAGTTACACATGAGACAGGGAGGGCCCAGGAACTGATGCAGAAAGAATAATTCTGCCTTCTATTTTAACACTGGTAGAGAAGGAATAATTTTGCCTTCCATTTTGATAGAGACAGAGATTTTTCCATGTTTCTGTGTGTTGACAGTTTATACGTGCACATGCAATTTGCTTTCTCTGGCCAGGCTACAGAAAGAAGCAGTTTACTTAACAGCATACATTTCTTGATGTGGATTTTGTTCAAATTTCTGGCAGTTTGGATGTTGCTTCAGTCCCTTATGGCATAAAACCCTTTCAGCATGGGTCCTTCTCCTACTGTAATCCCATTTTTGCCAAATTAAAAATATTGATAAGCACTATCTAAAAATTAATGATGCAATCAATACCTTCTTTTGCCTAGCTGTTAGCACAATTTTAGGATACTGTGCCTCCTTTACCATCTATTTGGTAGAAAATTATATTTCTGCTTTCTAAATTACTCAAAAAAGTCAGAATTATTCAGGTCCTTTGTTTCTTCAAATCATGCAATAAACATGTATTGACATTTGTAGTTCTTCTTTTATCTTAGGTGTATATAATTGTATCAACTTTGCAGGAAAAACAGATCCCCTCAAGGTCTGAACTGGTATTCGAAGAGATAAGCTCACTTTTAGCTCATTCCTAATAACATTGCATTGTTGTTTAGAAGGAGATAGCAGCCTCTGTCTTATAAATTTTAATATACTCTGTCATCAAATAACAACTGAATTATACTGCGGATAAACCATAGGACTCCTATTGAACTGTGAATGACGTCTAGTCACTCTGTTTTTGCCAACTAAGAGCACAGAGAAATATTATGCAATGAGCAGAGGCCCAGTGACTTTAGGAACTTGTATGCAGTTAGTGCCTTTTCACATATTGTTCATGGAGCATATTTTCCAATGATTTCAGGAGAAGAACAAAAGGGAATGGAAAGGAGAATTAACTGAGTCTTTGTGAAATTTGGCAGTGGAACTTCTCTAAGCCTCAGTTCCCTCCCTGGTGAAATAAAGAAGGTAATTTCTTTCTTACAAGGTGGTTGTGCCTGTTAAGTGTGTCCATGCTCACTCATTCATGTCCAACTCTGTTTGACCCAATGGACTTTAACCCACCAGGCTCCTCTGTTCATGGGATTCTCCAGGCAAGGATAATGGAATGTGGTGCCATTTCCTCCTCTAGTGACTGTTGGTGCTGCTGCTAAGTCACTTCAGTCATGTCTGACCCTGTGCGACCCCATAGACAGTAGCCCACCAGGCTCCCCCGTCCCTGGGATTCTCCAGGCAAGAACACTGGAGTGGGTCTAGTGACTGTTAAGTAGTTGTAATTGGATGAAAACAGACCATAAGACATTGAGTGAGTTATTATTGTTGCAGACATATGAACATTGAACACATTAGGAAAGACCTTATTAAATGTGCTTCAACACTCAGGGGAATTAGGGGACAGGTTCGAANCTAGTGACTGTTAAGTAGTTGTAATTGGATGAAAACAGACCATAAGACATTGAGTGAGTTATTATTGTTGCAGACATATGAACATTGAACACATTAGGAAAGACCTTATTAAATGTGCTTCAACACTCAGGGGAATTAGGGGACAGGTTCGAACACTGTTGACCCTACCACTGCAAAATCCACTCCCCAGATTTCCTGGTTGGCAGTAACCAATGACCTTCAGTTTGTTCAAGATCTGTCCCTCTCATAGCAGGGGAACTCCCCCTCTGGCAAAGGTGTCTAGTGTGGCTATGTCATCCTCTTTAGTAATCAGGAAACGTGGGAGCATTAATGGAAAAGAGGAGGCTAGCTTTCCCTTGAGGGAGTTCAAGGAAGCTTTTCCAACTAAGGATTGAGATGGGCAGCAAACTATGATTTAAACAGTTAATGGGCATTAACTAAGTATGCCACAAGGATAGCTGGTTGGATGAAATACATATTACCTCTTCCTGTCTCTACAAACACACTGAAGTCCTATTAACACAGTAGCTTCACACCCAAGCAAGAGAGTGAAAGATAAGGGACTGGGTGGTGCCAGTGTCCTGGGGGCAGCAGGATGCCTGGTAGCTGAAGAGGTCTGCTCTGTGTGCTGTAAGCAGAGATTCTACTTCCATCATCTTATTTTGCAAAAACAGAGACAAACAAAGGGGATTTTACTGAGCAGCCAGTGACAAAGAAATGAGGCAAATTATTGAGAAACCAATTGGCATTCATCTAAGAGCAACAAACTTGATTGATCAGCCTGAAGGGACTGCCTTCAGAGGGAAGATGAAAGAGGTAAGTCTCCCAGCATGACCACTGGCTCTGGCTAAGAGGGACTGGCTCATTGGCCACAAGAACTCGAAGGGTGTAAGTACCAGGGACAGAGAGGAATAATTTAGTGTGGTCCAAGGGGATGGCAGGAGGAGGGGTGGAAATGAAAGTCAAAACAAAGATGATTTACGTGGCTGAGCAGATCTCATGCCCTGATGGAGAGGCCTATTATAGGCTGAGCTGCGCTGTCCCCCAGGAAGGCACGGAAGCCCCATCACTTGTGCCATTTACAATTGGAAAAGGCACTAAAAAGTAGATCCGCATATTGGAGAGGGAAAAAAACCACCACATGCCCTCAGAGAATCAGTGGGATGACTTAATAGGTCTTTCCCATCTCAAATTACAGTGATGTGGCTTGTGTACATGGGGACCTGAGTTGCTGGAATCATTTTCCATCATCTGGGCATCTTTTCTGTTCCTACAGGGCCCCACTGAAGAAATGAGAATAGGTAATGGAGAGCCGTTTCTGCATTATAAATAGAAGCCTAAGCGCACTGATGCTTTAGTGTGACGGCAGAACTGAGTAGGTTAAGTTTCTCATTGTGATGTCAGTGTAAATAAATACACACACGTCCTGACTGAGACTCAAAACAACAGCCGTATTGACTGAGACCCAAGACAAAGGAAAGGGGCTTTGCCATGTTTGCATGGTGACTGCCTCAGTGCAAGGTCAAGCAGCTTATTCTCTAACCTGGGGAAACAAACGTCCAAACGCTTGCATGCTATCTTGAAATTATCTGGTCTTCAAAAACTATTAAACATTTACCGTGTCTAGGACCCATGTTTTGGACGTGCTTCTGTATTTCTGTCTACAGCTGCAGTGGTATTAGCGACTGACACATTGTGAAACTCTCAATGGCCCAGAAGGGCACATACAGGCATGAGGCCGTGCTAACCTGGGTAACAACTGCCAGTGCCAGGGATGGGCACACTTGGTCACATGGAAACTGGGGCAGGCAGAGAAGGGCCCGTGTGACCGTGATTGCTCGAAGGAGCACAGCTGTGACCATCACAACCTCTCCTCGCCAGGGGATGACACAGATGCGTGGGGACAAAAGTGGTCACAGGGCAACAGGAGGGAGAGAGGCAGTGAGAAAGAAAGCAAAAGAATCGAGGTGGAGGGGGGACCCCACAGATGTTGAGCTCCCTGCAGGTGGAGGACATCACGGTTCCTGATAAAAATATTGTATGTGGTCAAGCACAAGGGAAACTTGGCGTTCTGGAACACTGAAGTTTGCTACAAATAAATTCAGGGTTTGTCTTCCACCCGACAGATATAGGTCAAGCCTCATCCTGCTGTTCGTAGCAGCTGTGGCCAATGGGAGACAGAGCGGCCCAGCACGCCAGTTTAAGCCGCGGCTAATAGATGGAAATCAACCTAACCCCATTTCCTGCCTCTCTGCTGTCCTCACGTGTGCATTCACGGCCCACGTAGGCACAGGCTAAGCTGCTGGATTGCTGTAACTGCTGGGAGACTGATGGGATAGGATCTGATGCTGGCAAATACTCCTTTCTTATCTAGGTGAAAGGTCTGTTTGTAAGCCCTTAAAACAAGGACGGTGTAAAAATACAGCAGTATTAGCCTGAAAGTGAAGTCGCTCAGTCGTGTCCGACTCTTTGCAACCCCATGGACTGTAGCCTACCACGCTCCTCTGTCCATGGGATTTTCCAGGCAAGAGTACTGGAGTGGGCTGCCATTTCCGTCTCCTGAAGGCTCTGCTAAATTTGTCGATTTTCCTGATCTTTCATTTCAAGGAAACCCTGGAGATGTTTAGATAGAGGGAAGTCCATGACAGAGCCTCTCTCTGAAAGGCTGCAGCAGAGGTTAAATGACTTGTCTAAGGTTGCTCAGAAAGGTGGAGTACTCAGAATGGGTGCTCTGGGGAAAATGGGGAAAATGATCCAATTAAATCTGGAGAAAGAACGTTGTCACTGACCCTCATGGTTAAAGATCTGTTGGAAGTCCCAGTTCAGTAACACACATTCCTTAATCCCAGGTGTTCAGACTCTTCACTTGCAAGTGAGTTCGGATGTTTTCCTGGGCTCACGTTTTTAAAACTGTCCTACCTGTTCTCAGGATGTCAGCAAGAGGGACAGTAGATCCAGTTCAGTCTGGTCATGTGACTTTAACTGTTTACTCACTAAGGCCTCTAGCCAGGCGCCTATGGAGCTGCATTAGAGCATGAATTAGAACAAACCTTGTGCTAAATGTTATGTAGATAGCTACATATCTTTCTGCAGGATTTTATGACTTGTTCCTTTTACAGAATCCCCCCCTGGATTCTGTAACCTGGAATCTTTGATTCAGACAGATTGTTGTTTTTTTTCATCCCCTTAAGAGAACAATGAAACCTTGCCACTGCTTTTCCCACTGCTTAAGCTTTCAGAGGATATTTCTGACTGAAAGTGGTCCATGTTCTGAAGTAACAGGTTCCTTCATGTTCTTTGTGTTTGAATAAACAAAATTAGGCTTGTTAAAGAATATTTGGAAAATATTTAAAAGAAAATAAAAATTGCCCATAAACTTCCCAGCCAGTAACAACCACAAGAACATTTTTGAGTGTTTCTGTCTTATGTCTACACATATGCACGCTTTCCAAAATCTGTCATAAGTGTTTTCAAGGTTTTTCATACATTGCCAAGTTGCCCTCCAGAAAGAATAAGTCAATTTTTAAGCTGTTTTAAATGAATGATAATTTTGTAAAGTTCAAGCAGACTTGAAGTTTGCAACTTGAACAATGACACCTCCCTACTGTCCCTGTTTTGTTGTATCTGCTTCACTCCTAAGGTTGACTGTTCCCCCCCATGGCTGTGGCCGATACCAGTGAACTTTGTATTTGATTCCTCAGCAACATTGTGGTTTCTGGAATTGACCCCAGTGCCAGGAATGGGTCTCAATTAACACGAACTAAACATGAAAATCCAATCTCTCTTGCTAGCAAATGGTTCAAAATCAGAATATGGCGTTCCTCTGATAGCAGAAGTGATCAGGCTTGGTCCTAAACTGACTCAGTGAAGCTAAGGAGAAGGGCTTATACTGTATTATTAGCGAAGAGACTCTATTTCTCTTCTGATGAATGTGAACAAGAGAACATGTTGCCCTCCACGCCGCCAGTGACTCTTGGGTACCATCTTATGATCCTGAAAGAAGCCATCCTCTCCTTCTGGTTCCACGAGATAGTATTTCCTTATTTTTTAGGTCACTTTTATTTGGAGTTTCAATTTCTTTAGTGAAAATTTACCATAACCCTTTTTGTTCTATGGGTTTTTGTTGTTGTTGTTGCTGTTTTTTTATTTCATTTTTGTCAATTCCTGTTGGGTATTCTTAGCATCTGTATTGCTGATGTGGCAAGGACTCTACTGCGAATATAGTCTTCTTGTCTTTCTTTACATTGTGAATATTATCTCCAAGTTTATACTTATAATTTATTCTTTACTTTTGTTTAACATAGGTAAGAATATAATTTAAATCTATTAAATCCATCAGTGGTTTTTTTAAAGATATATTCCATTGCTTTAACTTTTATTCATTCATTCATTAAAGAGTGTGTATATGTGTCAGTGTGTGTGAACTACAAGGTGCCAGGCATTATTAGAGACAATAAGACTATCGTGAGTCAAGAAAGACATAGTCTCTGTCCTCCTGGAGTTCATATCCTGGTGGGGCATTGGTGTATGTTAGAAATTAACTGAAAAGCCACATAAATGCATGTAAGTATTAATGGATAGGTCCTATGAAGTGAAGGACACAGTATAGGAGAGCTTTCAAAAGAGGACTAGAGTTAGGGAAGTCAGGGAAGCTTTCCTGGGGAAGTGGTAACTGAGCTCAGAATGATAAAGAGGAATTAGTTAGTTGGGTGAGAGCATTACAGACAGTGGAAAGAGCAGGTGCAAAGGTCCAGCTCAGGGGCAAGCACAAGAAACCGGAAGGACTGAAAGAATGTAAACAGAGTCCACATCCTGAGAAGGGCCTGGTGCAAGATGAAGGTGGAAGGTTGAAGGGTGGGGGGTGGCAGATGCTGATCACGCAGGGCCAATAGTCCATGTCAAGGAATTGTGTCTCCTTCCTAAGATCCATTGGGTGTCACTGAAGGTGTCATCTTTGAGAACCACATTACTTTTACCTCCAACATCCACTCTAATAACAAGTCCTAACAATTTCGCTTTCTAAACATCACTTCAACCTATCTACTTCAACCTACCTACTTGTGTTCATCATTTCCAAAAGTTCCCTGGTTCATTCTAGCATCCCTTCTGCCCGGACTAATGGAATAGCCTCCTCAATAATCTATCTGCACCTACTCTTGCCCCAATCCAATCCATTCCTACACTGTTATGAGATACAGACCTGAGCTTGATACCCTTTGATGACACAGAAAGCACTGAAAGAGGGTCAGTTTGTTTTTTATTAGTTTTGTTCTTGAGAGCTTGTGGAGTGAGCAGCTCATGAGTTTAATCTTGGATATGTTGAATTTTAAATACCCCTGCATGTCCTAGAGAAGAAGCCAAGTAGGAGGTGATTTGGAGAAGGCAATGGCATCCCACTCCAGTGCTCTTGCCTCGAAAGTCCCGTGGATGGAGAGCCTGGTGGNTGGAGTGAGCAGCTCATGAGTTTAATCTTGGATATGTTGAATTTTAAATACCCCTGCATGTCCTAGAGAAGAAGCCAAGTAGGAGGTGATTTGGAGAAGGCAATGGCATCCCACTCCAGTGCTCTTGCCTCGAAAGTCCCATGGATGGAGAGCCTGGTGGGCTGCAGTCCATGGCGTCGCTAAGAGTCGGACACAACTGAGCAACTTCACTTTCACTTTTCACTTTCATGCATTGGAGAAGGAAATGGCAACACTCCAGTGTTCTTGCCTTGAGAATCCCAGGGATGGGGGAGCCTGGTGGGCTGCTATCTATGGGGTTGCACAGAGTCGGACACAACTGAAGTGACTTAGCAGCTTAGCAGGAGGTGAATAGATCTCTTCTGCCTCTCCATCTAGAGCCAGTCTCCACCCATCTCTACTCTGATGCATGTCCAGAGACTCTGACCCATGTGGGAGGAGTCAAGATTCCATGGATCCCCGGCACATGGCTGTCATGTGCTCTGGCTTCTAGTTCCATTCAGTCAAGGGGAGGTATAGGCAGATTAGGAAGAGTGAAGGCTGAGTGTTCGTATCGTCTACATCCTGCATCATCTCTTCCCCTTTCCCACCTCCTTCTCTTTCCATCTTGACTCCTTCAAACCCTCCTCCTTTGCCTCCTGCTCCTCCTGCTCTTCTTCCTCCCATCTCTTCTGTTTTTTTCTCTTTGTAATCCATTAATCACTTCCATCTCCTACTTAAACTCTAGGCAGGAAAAGTTCCCTGAGATGCTGGAGCATAGATTCTCTATTGTTTTCCCTAAGCCTCTTGTGACTACAGTCTCCTTAATTATGGTACATTTTGTTGTGCCACCTGTCTCTTTCAACGATCTTGACCTATACTAATAGGAAAGAAATGGCTGGGCTAGAGTTAAATTTGAGTCGCCTGGGTAGAGGTGGTAATTGGAGCTGTGGGTATAGATGTGAATACCTTGGGAGACAGTGTAGAGAAAGAATGGGCTCTGAGGAACTCAAATGTCTAATGGCTTTTGGAGGAGTATAATCTTACAAAGGAATTGGAGAAGTAGCAACCAAAGTGGGGTGAAAAATCAGGGCATTGTATGTTGTAGAAGTCAAAGAAAGCAAAGGGAAGAGAAAGAAGGTTGGTAGTCAAGACTATCAGCTGGGCCTGCAAAGTTATTGGATTTAGTGACACATTAATACCATCGCGAATATGTTGCATATTTTCTGTTTCTTCTGTATAATGATTTAAATTTTTCACGTTAATTCATCTATAATTTAGATAAATACAGTCAAATTTGTTTTAGAATATATTTTAAGGTAAAAAATTAACTATCCTTCCTTAGCCATTCAGTTCAGTTCAGTCACTCAGTTGTGTCTGACCCTTTGCAACCCCGTGGACTGCAGCACGCCAGGCTTCCCTGTCCATCACCAACTCCTGGAGCTTGCTCAAATTCATGTCCATCAAGTCGGTGATGCCATCCAACCATCTCATCCTCTGTCGTCCCCTTCTCCTCCTGCCTTCAATCTTTCCCAGCATCAGATGGTCCAAGTATTGGAGTTTCAGCTTCAGCATCAAGTCTTTCCAATGAATATTCAGGATCGATTTCCTTTAGGATGAACTTGTTGGATCTTCTTGCTGTCCAAGGGACTCACAAGAGTCTTCTCCAACACCACAGTTCAAAAGCATCAATTTTTCACTATTCAGCTTTCTTTATAGTGCAACTCTCACATCCATACATGACAATTGGAAAAACCATAGCTTTGACTGAATGGACCTTGGTTGGCAAAGCAATGTCTCTGCTTTTTAATATGCTGTCTAGGTTGGTCATAGCTTTTCTTCCAAGGATCAAGCGTCTTTTAATTTCATGGTGCAGTCACCATCTGCAGTGATTTTGGAGCCATTATTCCAACATTATTTATGTTTTCTCTATTACCATTATTTCCTCCAACATTCACTGTTTCTAAAAATACAAAATGATGTTTGAGTGCTTTGTACTAGCTATTAAAAAGCTTTCTGTTTGTATCATAGTGGCTCAGTAGTTGTTGCTTTATCATTAATTTTACTTATTTCTTAAATAGTTTTTAAAGTATTGATTTATTTATTTGGCTGTGCTGAGTCTCAGCTGCAGCATGCCATACCTTTTAGTCATGGCATGAGATCTCTTAGTCGTGGCATGGGGGGTCTAGTTCCCTGACCAAGGACTGAACCAGGGACCCCTGCACTGGGAGCACAGAGTCTTAGCCTCTGGACCACCAGGCAAGTTCCTATCATTCATTTTAAAATGTACCCATTAGAACAAATCTAACCTCTTAATTTTTAATTTTCAGAATTCTGTTGTCAATATTTCTTTCTTTCTTTCTTTTATTATTCTATTTTCTCATTTATTCTTCCAGGTAACTTTAGAACTGTTTTATCAATTAGAAAAATCACTTCACTGGGATTTTGTTTGGGATTATTTTAATCCTGTAAATTAAATTGAAAAGTTAAATCTTCATGATATTGCCTTTTAGCCAGAAACTTGATGGGTGATAGACAGATGGATCCATTTATCTTCAAATATCTTTTTTTTTTTTTTTTACCTCTAAGAATAGTGTTGTAATTTTCTTCAAATAACATGAATATTTTGTGAAGGTCATTTCCAAATATTTTATGATTACATTCTTCTTTCTGATCTTTCTCAGATTTTTTCTTACTCTTTCTCTGACTTCTTTTGGTATAAGAGTAATAATGTTTCTGGTAGAGAAAAATGAGAGGAAATCGAAAGGAAAAGCACTAAACATAATTCTAATAGTCAACATCCAGATCCCAGCACAGTTAACTTTTTGGTGCACTAACTAAACACTTAATAGTCTTATGTATGTGTATTTTTATGCTTCTCATGCAAATGAGATACCATATTATTCTGTATGTCACCATATGCCCTTCTGGCTCATAATCCTTCAGGACTAGATTCTGTTCTGTAATATATATGATATGTACCTTAATATATTTAACCAGACCTTTATTGGGGATCTTAGTTGTTTCTAACTTTCCAGCATGAAATCAGTCTGTGATAAAGCTCTATTTACCTCCTCAATTCCAAAAAAAGCCTTGACATTTTATTAAGTATTGACTATGTACAAAAGAATATTTATAAAATGTTGAATGATTAAAAAAAAGTAACACTACAGTGATCACTTATGTATCTACTGTCCTGTTTAAGACATAGAACATTTAAGCCCCTATGTGTCCCACTCCAATCTCATCCTTCCTTCCTAATCATTCCATATACATATGTGTGTATGTGTGTGTGTCTGTGTGTGTATGAATTTGCATGCTTTGAACTTCATATAATTGGGATATTACCGTATGGGTCTTTCTGGGACATGCGTTTTCCACATAATAACATATTCCTGAAATTCATCCATGTCATTGCAAATAACTACAGTTTATTCATGTTTATTGCTCTATAGTATTCAATTATATGAGTGTACCATAATTTTTAATCCATTCTATTGTTGGTGGATACTTTTGTTATTTCTAGTTTTTGCTCTTACAACTATGCTACTATGAACATCTTGTACTTATCTCCCATACTTGTGTACAAGACCAAACATCAGAGAGTAGAATTGCTAGGTCAAAAGGCACACAGTGCCCTCAACCTAATAGATAATGCAAATTGTTTTCCAAAATGGTTGAAATACATTTACTCTCCCACCATGCAGTATAAGAATTCAGTGACTCCACATTTTTAATCCTTTGTATTTCACAATTATAAATTTTTGTCAATCTGATCAGATTGAAATATGCCACTGTGATTTTAATTCCCATTTCTTTGATTACAAATGAAGTTAAACATGTTTTCATATGTTAATTTACCATTTATGCTCTCCCTTCAGTGACATGCCCATTCAGATTGTTTTCCCATTTAAAATAAATTAGGTTGTATTTTTCCTTAATGGTTATAGTTTGTGTACGGTCTGGATACTAACCCTTTGTCACATGCCATGCCCTCTCTCAGGGTGTAGCTCATCTTTTCACTCCTATTGTGGCTTCTCTGGATGAATAGAAAAAAGTTCATAATGTAGAAGTTAAAGAAGCTTTAATGTAGTTGACTTTAATAATAATTTCCTCGGCTGTCTGTGTTTTTCTGTCTGGTAGGTTAGGTTTAGTTGCTTAGTGGTGTCTGACTCTTTGTGGCCCCATGGACTGTAGCCTGCCAGGCTCCTCTGTCCATGGGATTTCCCAGGCAAGAATGCTGGAATGGGTTCCCATTTCCTTCTTCTGGGGATCTTCCTGACCCAGAAGTTGAACCTGGGTTTCCTGCATTGTAGGCAGACTCTTTACCAACTGGGCCACCAGGGAAGACATAGAGAATCTTATGTTCCTTTAACTGAAATGATCATTTTCTTCTATTACTTTCAAAAATGTTTAAAGCTATACCAAATTTTGAGTATTTTATACACATAGAATTGATTTTTGGCATGTGGTGTTAGTAGGAGTTCAGATTAATTTTTTTCTATATGAATAACCAGTTTTCTCAGCATCACTTTAAAGCTTATACTTTCTCAACTGATTTTCAGTGTCAGCTGTGACATACTTGAGAATCAACTTACCAAAATCCACTATCCATCCCTCAATGCCCACCAGTCAAAATAAATACTTTGTTGGGATTTTAAATATAGTAAAATAAATCTGTGGATCAATCTGAAAAGCAATGACAACTTTATAATATTGAATCTTCCTATCCATGAACATAGTATCTCTTTCCATTTATTTAACTTTCCTTTAATTTTGCTCAATCTTTTTATGATTTTATGTATACAGGCCTTACTTTGATTTTGTTAAGTCTCTTCCTAGGTAATTAATATTTTTTATACTACTGTAAGTGGCATCTTTTAATTACATGTTCTAATTATTTGTTGCTGGTATACAGAAATGCATTTTTAAAATACTGACCTCACAAGCATCAATTTTACTTTAAAAATCTTAATTCTATTTGATATATAGATTCTGTTATACTTTCTATGTAAAAATCTTATCTCCTGCAAATGATAACTCCCTGTTGTCTGCCTCTCCAATCTTTATAAATTGTACATAAATTTTATACTATCTGATATTCCCAATACCTAACGTTTACATGGGTGATGTAAGTTTCTTGTTGTTTTGTTGGGGCTCACTCATCATGCCTTTCTCTTTTTAATTGTGGACACATATTTATATGGGAATTATTTGAAGTCGAGATTAAAGGGAGTTCATTTAAAAAGGATTTGTGTGTGTTTCTGGCAGACTCCCATGGCTACTGCTGAAACAGGGCCATTTTAAACTGAATTCTCAGCTTGAAGTTTTGAAGACTACTGAGGTAGAGCCAGTCCAGTAGGAAAACTCACACATGAGGGCTAGCTTGTCCTTAGAAACTTTCAGGGAAGATTTTCTTTTTCCCTTTACCAGTGCAAAATTTTAAGATAAGTAGATGTCCTTGTTGTCTGCTATGGGAACAGTTTTATTTCTAGTATACCCTTTTGGGCTTTATGTAGGATTGTCTCTGAGACTGCCCTCTTTTGCTTTGTCAAATACCATCCATATCTCTAAAGGCTGTGAACACTGGAACACTGATTTGTCAAAAGCCCTCAGTGCAAAAGCCAGTATCAGTGCCGGGGTCATCCCACTAGGACCTCACTTTGAGTTCATTTTGGCCTTACTATATTACCAGGTCATTGATGCATTTAAAAGTATAATTATATATTTTATTCATTGTTTTTAGTTATTCTCAATGGGAAGTTTGTTAAGGGCATCCAGGGTGTTAAGCATCCTCCACCTCATTTCAGCTATAACCTCTCATATTCTAGATCTTTTCATTTCTGATACCTGTTTCACTTCTTAAATCTCAATTTCTGATTTCTTCTCTGTGGCCATTGTCTCCTGTCTCTCATTTACCAGTCGCACCTTAACAATTCTTTAACTCTATTACGGCTCCCAATTCATTCACCCTCCCAAATATTTACTGTCCATTTACCTAGGTCCTCTCTCATCCATGTTAGGGTCTATACAGGGTCCCTGTATTACAGAATACAATGTAAACAGTACCCTCTGGAGCTGTGCCACGCTGTGGTACTGAGTTTGGGTTTCATCATCATAATCGCTCCCTTAGACACACTCTCATGTCCTTTTGTTTTTTCCCCTCCTATCATCTGATATTGCACAGTTATTGATTAAACCCTTACTTATCTGCCTACTTTGTACCTGGTTCTGGAGGAAAGCAAGCAGCTATGCCGACTAATTTCCTTCAAAGTTCATGTAGTTTCAGGATGCTTAGCAATCCTTCTGTATTTCTCTAATCAGTTCTCTCTACCATCTTTGAAAGCAGCTTCTCTCTGCAAACCCCAAGGCTTCCCTTTCTCACTTACTCCACTGAGACAATGGAGTCAAACACTGAAGCGCATCCTCTTCCACCCACCAGCAACCTCCCTGCATTTGTAATACATTCTCAGCTTCCCCTCTTGTGACTTCAGATGAACCATCCATTTTCATATCTAAGGCCAACCTGTGCACAGGACCCTGCCCTTTCTTCTCCCTCCTCCCATCACTACCAGTGAGCGATTCTCTCATCACTCTATTCCTGCCCTGAGAATGAACACATGCTGTCAGATTATTTTTTTCTTGAAATAAGAGACAACTTCTTCAGGAAGATGAAACTGATGTACTGTCCCATATTCTTCCAGCTGAGTAAAACTAAAACCCCTTGGACATTACATATGAAGGAAACATAAGAAGGCTGAGAGGTAGAAGGCAGANGGCCTGGTGTGCTGCGATTCATGGGGTCACAAAGAGTCAGACACGACTGAGCGACTGAACTGAACTGACCTGATGCACATCAATCCCAGTCTCCCAATTCATCCCACAGCCCCTTTCCTCCTTTGTTTTCTACGTCTGTCTCCATTTCTGCTTTATATATAAGATCATCTATACCATTTTTCTAGATTCCACAAATATGCGTTAATATACAATATTTGTGTTTCCCTTTGACTTACTTCACTCTGTATGACAGTCTCAAGGTCCATCCACATCTCTGCAAATGGCACAATTTCATTCCTTTTTATGGCTGAGTAATATTCCATCCCAGTGTATATGTACCACATCTTCTTTATCCATTCATCTCTCGATGGACACTTAGTTTGTTTCCATATCATGGTTATTGTAAATAATGCTCCAGGGAATACTGGGGTGCATGTATCTTTTTGAATTATGGTTTTCTCTGGAAGTATGCCCAGGAGTGGATTGTTAGGTCATATGGTAGTTCTATTTTTAGTTTTTTACAGAACTTCCTTACTGTTCTCCATAGAGACTTTTATCAATGTACATTCCCCACCGACAGGGTCAGAGGGTTCTTTTTTTCTCCACACTGTCTCCAGCATTATTGTTTGTTCATTTTTTGATAACAGTCATTCTGACTGGCATGACGTAAGACCTCATGTAGTTTTGGTTTGCATTTCTCTAACAATTAGTGATATCGAGCATCTTTTCATGTGTTTGTTGGCCATCTGTATGTTTTCTTTGAAGAAATGTCTATTTAGGTCTTTTGCCCCATTTTTTGATTGGATTGTTTTCTTGATATTGAGCTCCATGAACTATTTATATATTTTGGAGATTAATCCCTTGTCAATTGCTTTTCTTCACAAATATTATTTCCCATTCTGAGGGCTGTCCTTTCATCTTATTTATGGTTTCCTTTGTTGTGAAAAAGCTTTTAAACATAAGTAGTTCAATTTGTTTATTTTTGTTTTATTTTCGTTTCTCCAGGAATTGGGTTAAAAAATATCTTGCTGTTATTTATATCAAAAAGTTTTCTGCCTGTGAATTTTCCTCTTTGAATTTTATAATGTCTGACCTTACAGTTAGGTCTTTAATCCATTTTGAGTTTATTTTTCTGTATAATGTTAGGCAGTGTTCTAATTTCATTCTTTTACATGTCCAGTTTGCCCAGTACCACTTATTGAATCTCTTGAATTTTTTATTCTAATTCTGTGAAAAATGCCATTGGTAATTTGATAGGGATTGCATTGAATTTGTAGATCGCTTTGGGTTAGTATAGTCATTTTTACAATATTGATTCTTCCCATATAAGAATGTGGTACTGATATGAACATGGTACTGATATATCCCTTTATCTATTTGTGTTATCCTTGATTTCTACAGTTTTCTGAATACAGAATTTTTTGTTCCTTCCGTTCAGTTCAGTCACTCAGTCGTGTCTGACTTTTTGCACCCCATGGGCTGCAGCACTCCAGGCTTCCCTGTCCATCACCAATTCTCGGAGCTTGTTCAAACTCACGTCCATTGAGTTAGTGATGCCATCCAACCATCTTACCCTCTGTGATCACCTTCTCCTCCTGCCTTCAGTCTTTCCCAGCATCAGGATCTTTTTCAAAGAGTCAGTTGTTCACATCAGGTGGCCAAAGTATTGGAGTTTCAGCTTCAGCATCCCTCATTCCAATGAATATTCAGGACTGATTTCCTTTAGGATGGACTGGTTGGATCTCCTTGCAGTCCAAGGGACTCTCAAGAGTCTTCTCCAATACCACAGTTCAAAAGCATCAATTCTTCGGTGCTCAGCTCTCTTTATAGTCCAACTCTCACATCCATACATGACGACTGGAAAAACCATAGCCTTGACTAGACACACCTTTGTTGGCAAAGTAATGTCTCTGCTTTTTAATATGTCGTCTAGGTTGGTCATAGCTTTTCTTCCAAGGAGCAAGTGTCTTTTAATTTCATGGCTGCAGGGACCATCTGCAGTGATTTTGGAGCCACAGAAAAATAAAGTCTCTCACTGTTCCGTTGTTTCCCCATCTATTTGCCATGAAGTGATGGGACCGGATGCCATGATCTTAGTTTTCTGAATGTTGAGCTTTAAGCCAACTTTTCACCCTCTTCTTTCACTTTCATTGAGAGGCTCTTTAGTTCTTTGCTTTCTGCCATAAGGGTAGTGTAATCTGTGCATCCAAGGTTATTGATATTTTTCCCAGTAATCTTGATTCCAGCTTGTGCTCCATCCAGCCCTGCATTTCACATGATGTACTCTGCATATAAGTTAAATAAGAGGGTGAAAATATGCAGCCTTGACATACTCCTTTTCCAATTTGGAACCAGTCTGTTGTTCCATGTCCAGTTCTAACTGTTGCTTCTTGATCTGCATATAGGTTTCTCAGGAAGCAGGTCAGGTGGTCTGGTATTCCCATCTCTTTCAGAATTTTCCACAGTTTGTTGTGATCCACACTGTCAAAGGTTTTGGCATAGTTCTCCTTAGGTAGGTTTATTCCTAGGTATTTTATTACTTTTTTAATAAACAATCCCAATGGTAAATGGGATTGTTTCCTTAATATCTCTTTATGATCTTCTGTTGTTAGTGTACAGGAATGCAAGAGATTTCAGAGTATTAATTTTGTATCCTGTGACTTTACTGAATTAATTTTTTAGCTCTTGGAGTTTTCCGGTGACCTCTTTAGGATTTTCTATGTGTAATATCATGTCATCTGAAAACAGGGACAGTTTTACTTCTTTTCCAACTTGGATTCCTTTTATTTCTTTTTCTTCTCTGATTGCCATGGCCAGTACTTCCAAAACTATATTGAAAATACAGGTGAGAGTAGATACACCCTTGTCTTTTTTATTATTATTATTATTATTACTTTATTTTACTTTACAATACTGNCTCTCACATCCACACATGACCACCCGAAAAAACCATAGCTTTGACTATATGGACCTGTGTCGGCAAAGTGATGTCTCTTATTGTTTGCTTTTGCTCCATCTCAATTCTTAAACTGAGTTGGCTTAGGAAAGGAAATCAGTTAAAAATGGGGAAAATGGGATGTTATAGGGGAAAGCAGAAGAAGGTAGTAGCCAGAATGTATGCATAGAGGATTGTATGACTATGAGCAACAGAGAGTTTGGGTGCTCTTTCTTTTTTTTTTAAATTTTTATTTTTACTTTATTTTACTTTACAATACTGTATTGGTTTTGCCATATATTGACATGAATCCGCCACGGGTGTACATGAGTTCCCAATCCTGAACCCCCCTCCCACCTCCCTCCCCATATCATCTCTCTGGAACATCCCCATGCATCAGCCCAAAGTATCCTGTATCCTGTATCGAACATAGACTGGCGATTCATTTCTTACATGATAGTATACATGTTTCAATGCCATTCTCCCAAATCATCCCACCCTTTCCCTCTCCCTCAGAGTCGAAAAGTCCATTCTATACATCTGCGTCTCTTTTGCTGTTTCGCATACAGGGTTATCATTACCATCTTTCTAAATCCCATATATATGCGTTAGTTGTATTGGTGTTTTTCTTTCTGGCTTACTTCACTCTGTATAATCGGCTCCAGTTTCATCCGTCTCATTAGAACTGATTCAAATGTATTCTTTTTAGTGGCTGAGTAATACTCCATTGTGTATATGTACCACAGCTTTCATAGCTGAAAATACAAGTGAGAGTAGATACACCCTTGTCTTGTTCCTGACCTTAGAGGAAATGCTTTCAGTTTTTCACCATTGAGAGTGATGTTTGCTATGGGTTTGTCATGTGGCAGTAGTTTCCCTCATGCTCACTTTATGGAGAATTTTTATCTTGAATGGGTGCTGAAGTTTTGAAAAGCATTTTTGCATCTATTGAGAAGGTTGTATGGTTTTTATTCTTCAGTTTGTTAATATGGTGTATCACATTGATTTGCATATATTGAAGAATCCTTGCGTCACTGAGATAAATCCCACTTGATCGTGATGTATTTAATGTGTTGTTGGATTCAGTTTGATAGTATTTTGTTGAGAATTTCTGCATCTGTGTTCATCAGTGATACTAGTCTATAATTTTCTTTTTTTGTGATATCTTTGTTTAATTTTTGGTATCAGGGTGATGGTGGCCTTGTAGAATGAGTATGAGACTGTTACTCCCTTTGCAATTTCTTGAAAAAATTTGAGAAGGATAGGTGTTATATCTTCTCTAAATGTTTGATAGAATTTGCCTGGTCATTTGATAGAATGGTCAGAAGTCATCTGGACTTTTGTTTGTTTGAAGATTTTTAATCACAGTTTCAATTTTATTTCTTGTGATTTTCTATTTCTTCCTGGTTCACTATTGGAAAGTTTTATTTTTCTAAGAGTTTATCCATTTCTTACAATTTGTCCATGTTATTGGCATGCAGTGGCTTGTAGTAGTATCTTAGGATCTTTCGTATTACTGTGGTATCAGTCGTAACTTCTTTTTCATTTCTAATTTTATTGATCTGAGTTCTCTCCTTTTTTTCTTGATGAGTCTAGGTAAATGTTTAATCACTTTGTTTATCTTCTCAAAGAACCAGCTTTTAGTTTCATTGATCTTTGGTATTTTTCTCTTGTTTCTATTTCATTTATTTCTGCCCTGATCTTTCTTTCTTTCCTTCTAGTAACTTTGGGTTTGTTTACTCTTCTTTGTTGAGTTACTTTCTGTGCAAGGTTAGCTTGTTCATTTGAGAATTTCCTTGTTTCCTAAAGTAGGATTTTATTGCTCTGAATTACCTCTGAGAACTGCTTTTGCTGCATCCCATAGGTTTTGTTTTCATTATCATTTGTTTCTAAGTTATTTTTTTAAATTTCCTTTTTGATTTCTTTAGTGACTCTTTGTTATTTAGTAGCAATATTGTTTAGCCTCCATGTGTTTGCTTTTTTTTTTTTTAAGTTTTCTCCTGTAATTGATTTCAAATCTCATAGCATTTTGGTCAGAAAATATGCTTCATATGATTTCAATTTCCTTAAATTTAGATGTTATATCTATCCTGGAGAATGTTCTGTGTACGCTTGAAGAAAGTGTATTCTGTTTTTTGCTTTTTTTTTTTTTTGGATGGAATGTCCTATAAATACCCATTAAGTCTATCTGGTATAATGTGTAATTTAAAGTTTGTGTTTCTTTATTAATTTTGTATCTGGATGATCTATTCATTGGATCACCCATAAATGTGCAAGTAGTGTTCAAGTACCTCACTGTTATTGTGTTACTGTCAATTTCCCCTTTTATGGCTATTAGCATTTAGGTGCTCTTATGTTGGGTGCATAAATATTTACAATTTTTATATATTCTTGGATTTAATCTTTGATCATTATGTAGTGTCCTTCTCTGTCTCTCATAATAGTCTTTACTTTAAAGTTTAGTTTGTCTATGGCTCACTTGATTTTGGAGGCTAAGAAGTCCTAAGATTTGCATTTAGCCAGCTAGAGACTTAGGGTAACCAATGTGTAGTCTCATTCTGAAAGCAATAAGCTGAAGCCCCAGGACAACCTGATGTTTCAGTTCAAGTCCAAAGACTAGAGAAAACAAAAACAAAAACGATGTTCTAGAGCTCAAATCAGTGAGGCAAAAGGAGTTCCCCCTTATTCAACCTTCTCGTTCTGTTCATGTTTTCAATTCATTGGATGAGGCCCATCCACATTAGTAAGGGCAGGCTGCTTTGCTCAGTCTTACCATTGAAATGTGAATCACACTCAGTAATACCTTCACAGACGTACCCAGAATAACGTTTGATCAAAAGTCTGGGCATCCTGTGACCCAGTCAAGTTGACACACATTAACCATCACAGGTAGTACACATACTATTGGTAATACATTAATTTTTATTATTAAAATTATTTAAACTTACTGTTAGATCATTTCTTAAAATGCTTATGGTAAACAGACAGCTCTCTAGCTTTCCCTACTCATTAGTTCAACTGGATACTTTCCTAGAGTCAACTGTATTTGAACCCAAACCTTTAAAATCATATAACATTGTTGAATTTTATGAAAAAAATGATAAAAATACCAATGCAGAAAAGAATGAACCATTGTTTCATAAAGACTAGACTGAGCATTAAGAAGACTAGGTAAATGTAAGGTTATTCAGAACTTGCTTTAAGTTTAGCTGGTAAACTGTTGGGAGGTAGCAGAGGATCTCAGAGGGGAGGAGGCAGCACTCAGATTCTCTCCCAGTGTTTTTCGGTTCTTGTTTCATTTTAAAGAAATCGAAACTGAAAATCCTGGAGAGTTTGTTATTAGTGTAGTTCATGCAAAAAAGATGGCCAGGGGGAATTCCGATCAGGCAACTGCACTCAAAGAAAAGATCTTGGCCCCAAATCAAAAGACTGGCAAATGGCTATATATACGTTATATAAATATGTTAAAATGTGCATTTAGGGAAGATAAAATAGTTCCAAAGGTGAAGAGTGTGATAGTTGTACAACGATGTGAATATGTTTGTGTCGTAGAATTGTACACTTAAAAATGCATAATACATTAAACTTTGTTATCCATATTTTATCACACTGAGAAATATTAAATATGAAAATTAGGTTTATTTTTTCATATTCTGTGTTTCAACAAGTTTTTTTAAACTTACAAATGATTGTATTTGATAAGAGGGCTTATTCTGTATTAAGTTGACTTTTATTTTAATTCAGTAGAAGAAAAGGATAGCAGTATGAAATTGAATGATTTGATATAAAGGATCCCTTCTGTGATTTTCAATAAGGAGACCTTAAATCTCCAACATTGCCCTAAATTTGAAGAAAAAAGTGCTATTAAAAAACCTATAAGAGGCGAGAGTAGTGTTTCTCAATCTAATGCAGTGCCAAGTTCTTAGGATACTTTTAGAAATGCAAGGACATCTTTTTGGTGGTCACAATAACTGGCGTTCAGTGACTGGGCGGCAGAGATGCCAAACATCTTACAGTGCACAGAACCTTCATAATATCAGAGACACGCCCCTCCCAAAAGTCACTAGCTACTCAGTGATCAATACTGAGGTAGAGTCAGTAGTTTTAAAATTATGCTTCAGTTTTGCATCATATCTGTTGACTTTCATATGAAATTTGAAGAAAGAGACACTAGTTTACTTTCTCTCACCTCGCTCCTTCTAACCTTACTTCTGATTAGTTTTACTGTTCTGTACAGTGCTTGGGCTTATAACACTCATCTCCTGTTCTGAAACCGTCATTCAAACAGTTGTTTACTCTTGATCCTCTTCTAAATAATTTGGTGCTCAACACCAGAGCTTTCCGTGCCCTGCTTTTCTACTTCTGCACTCTTTACTTTGATTCATCTACTCGGTTGCCTTGAGTCTGTCATACAATATATATTTTCTTTAACTGGAGAATCATTGATTTTCAATGTTGTGTTTCAGGTTACATATCATACAATAGTTTTAAATTTTTATTCCAAGAAAAGCCCATGGATTTTTCTTTCCTTATGTTTTCATCTTATTACCTATTTGCATTTATTTTAGGAGGTAACTTGATTGGGTTTAAAACTTTCAGGTCATGCATTCATTTCCTCAGAGTTTTATAGACACTGCTGCACTGTCTTTGGTTTTCAGAGTGGAGTGGGAAAGTAAAATTTGAAATTTAGTCACGCAGTCACGTCTGACTCTTTTCGACCCTGTGCACTGTAGCCCTTCAGGCTCCCTTGTTTATGGAATTCACCAGCCAAGAACACCGGAGTTGGTTGCCATTTCCTTCTCCAATACCTGTATTATCATTTGAAAGATTTTTAAGTTTTATTATAAATAGAGCATTAGATTCAAAGATTAAATATAAAATATGTAAATTATAAATAACAAAAATTAAAAACTTTTAAATAGTCAAGAACCAAAAGCATCACCACTATGCACCTGCCTATGGATTCCTTCTCTGTTCCATTTCCCTCTCTTCCCCCTGAGGGAGAAACTTTTCTGTATGTTTATCCGCCTTTGCAATATTCCAAATAGTTTTATCATATATGTGCATATCCATAAATAATAAGGGCTTCCCAGGTGGCCCTAGTAGTAAAGAACCTGCCTGCCAACGCAGGAAATGTAAGAGACTCAAGTCTGATCCCTGAGTTGAGAGATCCCCTAGAGGAAGAAATGGCAGCCCACTCCAGTATTCTTGCCTGGAGAACTCTATGGACAGAGGAGCCTGGCAGGCTACAGACCATAGGGTCACAAAGAGTTGGAAGCGACCGAGCATGCATGCATAAATAATATATTATTTCACTATGCCTTTTAAAATTTCACTTAATATTTCTAAAGATTTATCTCTGTCACTTTGTGTTACGATAGAGCACTCTTTAATAGCATTACTGACAATTAATTTACACACCATAAAGTTCACCCATTTACAGTTTATAGTTCAACAACTGGCAGTACAGACTTGTACAACCACCATCATTTTCTAATTTTAGAGTCACCACTTCCCAAAAAAACTTTATGCCCATTGGCGATCATTCCTAATCTCTTCCTTCCTTTTTTCCATACCCTGTCTCACCACCACTTATCTGTTGTACCATCTGTATTATATATAAAGTTTCCACGTATTTTGGGGTTATTCTCTGTTTCATCCCATCACACTCCCTTTGTCGACTTTTCTAACTCTCTGCCAGAATCACACTGTTTTCATTATTACAGCTTTATAGAAGATCTTCATACCTGGTACAAATTGTTACACTCAAATTTTTTAGGAGATTCCGTTTTTCTTAGGTTTCTGTCTTTCCTTATACGTGTTAGAATTAGCTTGCCCATTGCATGAAAAATTCTGCTAAGATTTTAAAAGTATAGGCCAATTTGAGGGAATATCATCTTTAAAATATTAAGTATTTTTAGCCATAATGTGGCACATCTTTTCATTTATTTAGGTCCCTAATGACTTTCAAGTTTTATTCTTTTCTCTAGGTAAACCTTGTATGCCTTTTGTTAGATTTGCTGGAATTATAAATTGTACCTTTTAATTATTACATTTTAAAATGTTGATGGCCACTGTTTGGAAAGGCAGTGAACTTTTGCATGTTGGTCTTCGAGCTGTATACAATAGGAGTAAAGTTGCTAAACTCTTCTGTTATTGCTAATATGTTGTTTTTAGATTGTTTGTGGTTTTCTGTATATGTAATCATAGTAACTGCAACTAGTGTTGGGTTTGTTCCTTTCTAGTCTTTGAAGTCTTTATTTGCTTTTCTTATTGTCTGGCTAGAGCCTTCAGCTTTAGTGATGATCAAAACATGATAGCAAACAAATGTCCTTTTTCTGATTTTAAATGGGATGCTTCTAACTTATCATTAATATCATGTTTACTGAAGCTTTAGTAGATATCTTCATTCAAGTAAAGTAAAAATCCTCTTCCACTCAAAGTCTGCAAAGACTTTTCATGCTGAATCAAAGCTTAACTTTATCCAATTTTTTGAGAGGGGGGTTTCTATTGAGATATATATTGGTTTTTCTTTTTAATCTATTATGGTGGGTCACAATTCTAGATTTTCTAATGTTAAACTACTCTAGCATTTCTGGGATAAACCCAACTAAGTCATGATAAACTAAAAAAAAAAAAAACAGTGGATTTGATGTTTTGTTTAGCTTGTTGAGTGAGGTTGGTCTACAATTTCTATTCTCAGATTGTACTTGTCTATTTTGGGTACTCAGATTATGTAGAATGATTTACAGAGTAGTTCTTATTTTTCTACTTGCTGAGTAAATCCATAAAAGATAGAAATTACCTATTGAATGTTTAGTGACTTCCTAAATCCTATAAAATTTCCTGGAGTGGGTCTTTCCTTGTAGGAATATTTTAAATTATTGATTCAATTGCTTTAATAGTTTTAGGACTATTCAAGTTTTGTAATTCTTAAGTCAGTCTTTTAAGTTATGTTTTTCTAAGAATTGTTTTATCTAGGTTTTTTAATTATTGGCATAAAATTACTCATGGTATTTTCTTTCTGCACTCTATTTATATTTACATTCCCCTTTTAGCCATTTTGTACTCTCTTTTCTCTTAATAGGTCTTGCAAAAGGATTGTCTCTTTCATTAGTCTTTTCAAAAAGTTAAATTGTAACTTTATTGATGTATCTATTGTACTTTTGTTTTCAATTTCATGGAATGCTCTTATTTTCATTGTTTCTTTCCTTCTCTTTATTTCTTGTTCCTTTCTAAATACTTAAGATGGATGCTTGGTTCATTTTCAGATTTTCCTATGGTAAGCATTATGGCTGACAGATATCACTCAAAAATAGTAGTCTTGACATATTAATTTTTCATTATAATTTAGCTATACTTAAAAACTTCACTGTGATTTCTTTTTAAAAAATTTTATTGGAGTACAGTTGGTTTACAAAGTTGTGCTAGTTTCTGCTGTACAGCCAAGTAAATCAGTTATACATGTACACATATCCACTCTTTTTAAGATTCTTTTCCCATATAGGTCATTATAGAGTCATACTGAGTAGAGTTTCCTGTGCTTTATAGCAGGTCTTTATTGGTTATCTGTTTTATATAGTAGTATGTATATGTCAATTCCAGTCTTCCAAATTGTCCCTCCTCCACCCTCATCTTTCTCTACTGGTAATCATAAGATTGTTTGCTACATCTCTGACCCTAAATAAGTTCATTTGTACCATTGTACAAGATTCTACATATAAGCGATAATCATGTATTTGTCTTTCTCTGTCTGACTTCAGTGTGACAGTCTCTAGAGCCATCCATGTTGGTGCAAATGGCATTATTTCATTCTTAATTAATGGCTGAATAATATTCCGTAGTATGTATGTACCACGTCTTCTCCATTCTTCTGTCCCGTGAATATTTAGGTTGCTTCTGTTTCCTGGCTGTTGTAAACAATGCTGCAATGCATGCTGGGTGCATGTATCTTTTTGAAGTATAGCTGTCCCTGGCGTGCTGTGGTTCATGGGGTCGCAAAGATTCGGATATGACTGAGTGACTGAACTGAACTGAACTGGATATATGCCCAAGAGTGAGATTGCTGGATCACATGGTAATTCTTTTTTTCTTTCTTAAGGAAATTTTTACTGTTCTCCATAGTTGCTGTACCAATTTACATTCCCACCAACAGTGTAAGAGGGTTCCCTTTTCTTCACACCCTCTCCAGCATTTTGTTTGTAGATTTTTTGACGATGGCCATTCTGACTAGTGTGAGGTGATACCTCATTGTAGTTGTAATTTGCATTTCTCTAATAATTAATGATACTGAGCATCTTTTCATGTGCTTTTTGGCTATCTAAACACTCTAAGATTTGATAATACTCATTTCCTCTCAACACTGAAAATATATACATATATATATATGTAATTCTATTGCCTTCTGTTTCCTGTTATTATAGTGGAACAGTCTGCTATCTATGAAATAATCATTTCTTTGTGATATCTTTTTGCTTTGGCCACTTTAAAAAAGTTTGTCTTTGTTGCTCTACAGTCACTAAGAGGTGACATCTAGGCACTGATTTTCTTGTCATTTCTCCTGCNAAATGGGATGCTTCTAACTTATCATCATTAATATCATGTTTACTGAAGCTTTAGTAGATATCTTCATTCAAGTAAAGTAAAAATCCTCTTCCACTCAAAGTCTGCAAAGACTTTTCATGCTGAATCAAAGCTTAACTTTATCCAATTTTTTGAGAGGGGGGTTTCTATTGAGATATATATTGGTTTTTCTTTTTAATCTATTATGGTGGGTCACAATTCTAGATTTTCTAATGTTAAACTACTCTAGCATTTCTGGGATAAACCCAACTAAGTCATGATAAACTAAAAAAAAAAAAAACAGTGGATTTGATGTTTTGTTTAGCTTGTTGAGTGAGGTTGGTCTACAATTTCTATTCTCAGATTGTACTTGTCTATTTTGGGTACTCAGATTATGTAGAATGATTTACAGAGTAGTTCTTATTTTTCTACTTGCTGAGTAAATCCATAAAAGATAGAAATTACCTATTGAATGTTTAGTGACTTCCTAAATCCTATAAAATTTCCTGGAGTGGGTCTTTCCTTGTAGGAATATTTTAAATTATTGATTCAATTGCTTTAATAGTTTTAGGACTATTCAAGTTTTGTAATTCTTAAGTCAGTCTTTTAAGTTATGTTTTTCTAAGAATTGTTTTATCTAGGTTTTTTAATTATTGGCATAAAATTACTCATGGTATTTTCTTTCTGCACTCTATTTATATTTACATTCCCCTTTTAGCCATTTTGTACTCTCTTTTCTCTTAATAGGTCTTGCAAAAGGATTGTCTCTTTCATTAGTCTTTTCAAAAAGTTAAATTGTAACTTTATTGATGTATCTATTGTACTTTTGTTTTCAATTTCATGGAATGCTCTTATTTTCATTGTTTCTTTCCTTCTCTTTATTTCTTGTTCCTTTCTAAATACTTAAGATGGATGCTTGGTTCATTTTCAGATTTTCCTATGGTAAGCATTATGGCTGACAGATATCACTCAAAAATAGTAGTCTTGACATATTAATTTTTCATTATAATTTAGCTATACTTAAAAACTTCACTGTGATTTCTTTTTAAAAAATTTTATTGGAGTACAGTTGGTTTACAAAGTTGTGCTAGTTTCTGCTGTACAGCCAAGTAAATCAGTTATACATGTACACATATCCACTCTTTTTAAGATTCTTTTCCCATATAGGTCATTATAGAGTCATACTGAGTAGAGTTTCCTGTGCTTTATAGCAGGTCTTTATTGGTTATCTGTTTTATATAGTAGTATGTATATGTCAATTCCAGTCTTCCAAATTGTCCCTCCTCCACCCTCATCTTTCTCTACTGGTAATCATAAGATTGTTTGCTACATCTCTGACCCTAAATAAGTTCATTTGTACCATTGTACAAGATTCTACATATAAGCGATAATCATGTATTTGTCTTTCTCTGTCTGACTTCAGTGTGACAGTCTCTAGAGCCATCCATGTTGGTGCAAATGGCATTATTTCATTCTTAATTAATGGCTGAATAATATTCCGTAGTATGTATGTACCACGTCTTCTCCATTCTTCTGTCCCGTGAATATTTAGGTTGCTTCTGTTTCCTGGCTGTTGTAAACAATGCTGCAATGCATGCTGGGTGCATGTATCTTTTTGAAGTATAGCTGTCCCTGGCGTGCTGTGGTTCATGGGGTCGCAAAGATTCGGATATGACTGAGTGACTGAACTGAACTGAACTGGATATATGCCCAAGAGTGAGATTGCTGGATCACATGGTAATTCTTTTTTTCTTTCTTAAGGAAATTTTTACTGTTCTCCATAGTTGCTGTACCAATTTACATTCCCACCAACAGTGTAAGAGGGTTCCCTTTTCTTCACACCCTCTCCAGCATTTTGTTTGTAGATTTTTTGACGATGGCCATTCTGACTAGTGTGAGGTGATACCTCATTGTAGTTGTAATTTGCATTTCTCTAATAATTAATGATACTGAGCATCTTTTCATGTGCTTTTTGGCTATCTAAACACTCTAAGATTTGATAATACTCATTTCCTCTCAACACTGAAAATATATACATATATATATATGTAATTCTATTGCCTTCTGTTTCCTGTTATTATAGTGGAACAGTCTGCTATCTATGAAATAATCATTTCTTTGTGATATCTTTTTGCTTTGGCCACTTTAAAAAAGTTTGTCTTTGTTGCTCTACAGTCACTAAGAGGTGACATCTAGGCACTGATTTTCTTGTCATTTCTCCTGCTTGGGAAACTGTGCTTTCCAAAAATGTAGATAATAGCTTTCAGCATTTCTGGAACTTCTTAGCTATTCTCACTCCTTGATTAGCTTTATTCTCTCTTTTCGTGAATGTTACTGACATATGTTTTACTCATTTTATCCTCAGTATTTTAAATTATTCTCTTATTTTCCAGGCCTTTTTCTTTCTGAATCTTATTTTGATTAAATTATTAACTTCTTCCTTCAAGTTGATTAATTCTTTCAAATGTGACTAATCTGCTCTTTAAAATACTTTGTTCTTTCACCATTTACGTATTTTTGTTTAAATACTCCATTTAGTTATTTTTCAGAACATCCTGCTCATTTCTGGAAGCTTTCTGCTGCTTGTTCATGCTTCTGATTCTATGTTTTATTTCTTGAAGTACTTCATAAGCAGCTATTTTGTATCTGAACAGCTGTAACGTAGATGGCTTACTTCCTTGTGTGCTTGGTGGCCTTAGCTGTGAACCAATACTTGCCCACTTATAAACGTGGGAATCTGATGGGTTATTCTGTAGGATGTATTCCTAAGGAGATCTGGTTTGTTTCTGCTGGGACTGCGAAGCACTCTGGGGCCATTTAAGCTCTCCTGAAGAGTCCTGAACTAATGCAGAATCTCAGGATCAGTGCCCTTTCTTTGCTATTAACTCTAAATTTAGTGTCAAAACTGCAATATAAATAACTGGCATTTTCTCTCAGCATAACCCAGTTTCTCTCCTTTGCTTTTTGTTCAGCATATTTATCTGTTCACGGCTCCACGCTCCACTTTTCACTCAGCGTTGTTCATTTGGGATGTGGGAGAGAGGAGGAATGGCCTTGGAGATTATTTTATCTATTTCTGTGGAGTACAGCAGTGAACCGAAATGTCTTATTTAGGATCTGGTTGGTTCCCACCACACAGTAGCTTGTCTGCCATCGCTGTTGGAAGTGGCAGTTCTACTCTGAATCTAAGTTCAGTAAATAAAACTCGTGTGCTGATCATTCTGTCTTGGTTTTCCCAGCACAAGGTTCCCTATTATGATTTAAAGGTAGTATAATTATTTTTAAATTTTCAATTTACAAAAAAGGGAATTGGGTAAGTGACCCAATTCATGATAAAGGGGGGCTAGAAACTATTTTATGCCCAATCCAGTAGTTTTCAATAACTCCTACTACTCTTTAGACCTGATTTTAGAAGACATGTTTAATTAAATTCCACCTGTAAGTGTTTATATTATAACCTGGTCTATAATTTTATTTTTTTATGTCTGTGCATAACCAAGTCTAGATACACATGTCCATGTTTAATCTCATAAATATATAAATCAAGCCTAAATGGAAACTATTATAAATATAATTTAATCTATATAGAGGCATGACTATAAGGAAAACACCTTGGAGACCCAAAAGGAAAGTACAGAATCCCAATCTTGTCTCTCTCTAATAAGCATGGTCTTTAAGATCAAAATAATTGTACACACAGAACATTTGCTTTTACTTATACACAAAAGCAAACAATTGCTGGTGAAGATGGGAATGACTTGGATTAACTATGTTAATCCACATTATGCTATGTCTCAAGTAGTTTTTTGAAATAATCTTTCCACCAATTCATAGGGTGAAATTATAAATTATATGAATACACCAATGAAGAAAAAAATGTGGGATTCCTTGCGGACTCATCGTCTGTCCTCAGGAAATCTGTCAACATAAACAGTTGCTGCTGCCGCTGCTAAGTCGCTTCAGTCGTGTCCGACTCTGTGCGACCCCATAGACGGCAGCCCACCAGGCTCCCCCGTCCCTGGGATTCTTCAGGCAAGAACACTGGAGTGGGTTGCCATCATAGCACAAAATTAATAATGGTTAATAATCCCTCTCCCAGCCCAGGGGAGAGCAAGGGTGAAAACTGGAGGCAATCAGTGAAGCAGTCCTTTCAATTTAGGGCAGTCTGCTATCAGAGAACCTGGGAGGAAAGGATTAGAAATACACCCTCTGATCTACCAGCATTCCAACAAAGTTATGAATAGCTGCCACAAGTGACCTTGGGATTTTTTAAATTCCATCCGATAGTTTCTATTTTACTAATTTTGTTTAGAAGTATTTTAAAAGTTAAAATAATAATGAGTTAATATCCTAAACTTCATCTTAGATATTTTGAGGATTAAGGGTGGAGAGATAATATTTTTTTAAGTACTTTTCAGGTGACTTGGCCATAATACTTATCCCTTTTTAAAAGTTTTCAGATTCCCCCCACCCCCCTGCCCCAGAGGTATTTAAGTGAATTATTTTTTATGTCCTTGTTGATAATGTACCTACAAGTCCTCCCGACTCCCGCCTTTGGACTTTCCCATTCAAGTTTTAACTCTCTATCTCCTGCCCCCTATCAAAAAAAAGACAAAGCAACAACAAACCAACACCACCCTCCTGCATGTAGCTCTCTACTTGTCAAAACCAGGTATTGTTTTAGTCAAATGTGGCACTGGTTTGAATATAGTTAGGCCGAGGCATTTTCTTTGGGGGTGGGACTGTCAACCTTTTAAAATCGGTGTTGCTAAGATTGTTCACAGCACAGTGCACATCTGCTATTACTCTTGAAAAACACTAACAGATGAAGATGTTTATTAATTCAGTGGGTGAGAACTGAGGGATGGAGCTTGGAGCGGCAGGGCCTGTATCACCCCTTGAATGGTGGGGGACACTCAGAGAAGTCAATGTGGAGGGAAGGGGACGCAGAAGAAGGTGGTTTCAACAAACCAAGTCTGTAACTGGCATCTCCAGAGTCAACTTCTAGTTTTTTCTCTTCCTCCAGTTTGCGATTTAATTGACCTACAGCTCTGTTTAAGGTGTAGAGCATAATGAATCAACTTACATGTACGTCATCAAATGATGACCACAATAAGTGTAGAGAAGAGTCATCATCTCATATAGATACATCATTTTGAATGTATATAAATAAATATACAAAATATTAAAAAATATTTTCCTTGTGATGGTAACTCACAGGATTTACTCTGTTAACAACTCTACGTCTAATGATTATTAATTGATTAATAATCTGTAAATGGTTATTAATTTAGTGAATTTTTCAGGGCTTTTGTTTCTTCAACTTCTACCTTATATAGTACCATGAAACTTCATAGGAGCTACGTCTTTTCCCTACACCAGGGGATCTTCCCCACTCAAGGCTCTCTTTGTCTCTTGGATTGGCAGGCGTGTTCTTTACCACTAGCGCCACCTGGGAAGTCCATTTATATTACACAAAGTTTCAAATACAGGCTTCCAGGGTGGCTCAGTGGTAAAGAATGCCTACAATGCAGGAGACTCTGGGTCAGGAAGATCCCCTGGAGAAGGAAATGGCAACCCACTCCAGTATTTTTGCCTGGGAAATCCCATGGACAGAGGAGCCTAGCGGGCTGCTGTCCATGGGGTCACAAAACAGTGGAACAGGCCAGCAACTAAATAACAACAATACATTTCAAGTCTGCTCTAAAGCTTAAGCGTGAAATTACTGATTTATTTTTACCTGAAATATCTAACAAGGCCCTTCCCCCTCCCAGGGGAGTGGTCCTTGTATGTGGGTATGAAAGAGTACTCCAACCAATTCACTGTGCCAGGAGGGTTTTAAAATGAGATACCATCAACTTAAACATCTGTGCATTATAAATTGCCTTGTATTACTATTATTGTTAATAGCAATGATAGTTTCACTTGTTAAGGAAATCAGCCAATTCTGACTTAACAATGGGAGTAGCTGGTATCTCATAACACAAGTTGGAGAAGGAAATGGCAATCCACTCCAGTGTTCTTGCCTGGAGAATCCCAGGGACGGCGGAACCTGGTGGGCTGCCATCTATGGGGTCCCACAGAGTCAGACTGAAGCAACTTAGCAGCAACAGCATAACACAATCATTTCTGATTGCCTGAGATGTTAAATCTCTGGAGTCAGAAGTTAGGGCAATGAGAGAAGCTGGTTACTCCTGGAGCCCAGTGGGAAGCAGGTGACAGTTGGCATTTTCTCAGGAGAGCCAGTTTACTCATTATTTCAGTGTTTGTGTGTGTGAACACCTTCAAAGCGAAATTAATTTCCCTTTTGGATTACTTAGGATATTATTTTTAATGCTGAAGTTTTCCACATCATCCTGAGCACCTCTTTTCCCCTCAGAATGATTAAGAAAAAAGTCACATGATTGTTTCTAGCAGCACATAAAAAGTAAGATTTTGAGACATTTTATTTATTATTTCCTGTGATTTTTTGTAGGTATTCTGTGATGCATGTTCTCCAAGGAGGACGAAAAATGAAACAAAAACATTTAGTGTTATGTACTAAAATGAAATTTGTTTTATTGGAATGAGGTGGTGAAGCTCTGCTCAAAATATCCAAAAATGAAATTCCACCTACTTCTGTCTATAGCCGAGGTCTCCAGCCTCCGGGTGGCAGACCCATAAGTCCTGTCAAATCAGCAGTGGCATTAGCTCAGAAATAAAGCGTGCAATAAATGGAACGCACTTGAATCATTCCAAAACCATTGCCGGCGCCCACTACCAGTCCATGGGGAAAATGTCTCCCAAGAAATCAGTTTGTGGTGCCCAAAAGGTTGGGGACCACTGGTCTAAAAAAGTCCCAAACCACTAAAACCTAAATCTTGCTAATCAAGAGTAAGCTCAGAAAATCAAGGTCACTCTGGACCTGCTGAAGTCCTGTCTGTTTTACGTGTCGCCCCATCTCTAGTCTGTGAGGGGATGGGGGACAAAAGGCCTTTCTTCGTCTACCCAGCTGCTCCCACTCCTGCCAGAGCATCTCTGGGCTGTGCCTAGGGGACAAGACGCAGGTCAGAGGAGCATGGAATCAGCCCGTTTGCGCTCCCTCTTCTTACCACCCCCCACCCATCCCATCAAGACCTCCAGTTCCCAGTGGCTGGAGGAGCTTCATACCTGTCTGGGTCCCCTCGGCCAACTGCACATGGGCAGCCTCTCGAGAAGAACCCATTCCGAGCTCCCAGACATTTAGTGTCACTTCCTCAGCACTAAACTTTTAGATGATTTTCCAAGCTTTAGGCATGTTTAGGGAGAATTTTGCTGTCACTTCCTTAGGAAGGGCTTACTAGAAATGGGCTTTTAATATCCTTACAAGCAGCTGTGTTTAAGATGAGTTTAATAAGTTATTATTAATACACAATTATTAAGTAATTAAAGAAATTATTCAGTAACTCTAGATAAGATGCACTATGACAGTAAAGGGTGGAAAATAATCTAATATTTCCACTTTATTTTTTTAATTTTATATTGGAGTATACTTAACAATGTTGCATTTCAGGTGTAAAGCCAAGTGATTTACTCATACACATACATGTATCTATTCTTTTTCGAGTTATTTTCCCATTTATGTTATTATAGAGTATTGAGCAGAGTTCCCTATGCTATACAGTAGGTCCTTGTTGGTTATCTATTTTAAACATAGTGGACTGTACATGTCAATCCCAACCTCCCAATCTATCCCTGACCCCAACCTTTCCCACTTGGTAACTATAAGTTCATTCTCAAAGTCTGAGTCTGTTTCTGTTTTGTAAATAAGTTCGATTGTCTAATTTTTTAATAAACCACATATAGGCGATATTACATGATATGACTTTCTGTGTCTGACTTCACTCAGTATGATAATCTCCAGGTATGTTGCTGTGAATGGCATTATTTCATTCTTTTTAATGGCTGAGTGATATTCCATTGTATATAGGTACCACAACTTCTTTATTCCTTCAGCTGCTGATGGACATTTAGGTTGCTTTCATGTCTTAGCTATTGTAAATAGCACTGCTATGAACAAGAATGTATCCTTTTTCACCATGTTTTCCTCTGGATATATGCCCAGGAGTGGGATTGCTGGATCATATTGCTGTATTTTTAGTTTCTGAAGAAGCCTCCATACTAACATTTCAATACTATGTAAGGTTGTGTATGAGTGAATTCAAGAGAAAGGTTCTGATGAAACAGATTAATCTTAAAAATAAGGCACACTAAGGGCAAAGTACATACAGGGAAGTTGTACTGATTTGAGAAGTAGCAGTGAAATTCCTTTTGATGAGATTTAGTGGTATGAGCTTCTTTTGGACTGTCTATATGTTTTTAGGTTAGATGAGAAAGTAGCAACTTAGGAAAGCAAATGGATCTTTGCTCTTCAGTTCAGTTCAGTCACCCAGTCGTATCCAACTCTTTGCGACCCCATGGACTGCGGCATGCCAGGCTTCCCTGTCCATCACCAACTCCCAGAGCTCTTAGAATGGCAAATAAGCTTTGCTCTTGGAATGGCAAATAAGCTTCTCCTCTCTTTTAAACTGAGAACCAGCAGGCAAAGATCATTGTTCAGTTCAGTTCAGTTCAGTCCCTCAGTCATGTCCGACTGTTTACGACCCCATGAATCTCAGCACACCAGGCCTCCCTGTCCATCACCAACTTCCGGAGTTCACTCAAACTCATGTCCATCCAGTCGGTAATGCCATCCAGCCAGTGATGCCATCCAGCCATCTCATCCTCTGTCGTCTCCTTCTCCTCTTGCCCCCAATCCCTCCCAGCATCAGTCTTTTCCAATGTGTCAACTCTTCACATTTATGGCCAAAGTATTGGAGTTTCAGCTTTAGCATCANCTAGCATTTCCTGACTTTTGTGCTTTCAACTTTATAGTCAGATATTCCACTCTGGCAGTTAAAAAAAAAAAAGCTTATATGATAAAAAGTTATATGATTAAATTAATACTATGAAGAAATGAGTTGTTTAGTCACTAAGTCATGTCTAACTCTGTGAAGCCCCATGAACTGCAGCTTACTAGGCTTCCCTGTCCTTCTCTATCTCCCAGAGCTTGCTCAAACTCATGTCCATTGAGTTGATGATGCCATCCAGCCATCTCATCCTCGGTCGTCCCCTTCTCCTCTTGTCCTCAAGCTTCACCAGCATCAGGGTCTTTTCCAGTGAGTTGGCTCTTTGCATCAGATGGCCAAAGTATTGGAGTTTCAGCTTCACCATCAGATCTTCTAATGAACAGTCAGGGTTGATTTCCTTTAGGATTGACTTGTTTGATCTCCTTGCTGCCCAAGGACTCTCAAGAGTCTTCTCCAATATCACAGTTCGAAAGCATCAATTCTTCAGCACTCAGCCTTTTTAATGGTCCAACTCTTACATCTGCACATGACTACTGGAAAAACCATAGCTTTGACTATGTGGACCTTTGTCAGCAAAGTGATGTCTCTGTTTTTTAATATACTGTCTAGGTTTGTCATGGTGATTATTCCAAGGAGCAAGTGTCTATTTTAATTTTGTGGCTGCAGTCACCATCTACAGTTATTTTGGAGCCCAAGAAAATACAATGTCATTGTTTCCACTCCCCACCCCCCACCCCCATTTATTTGCCATGAAGTGATGGGACCAGATGCTATGATCTTTGTTTTTGAAATATTGAGTTTTAAGCCAGCTTTTTCACTCTTCTCTTTAACTTTCATCAAGAGGCTCTTTAGTTCCTCTTTGCTTTCTGCCATAAGGGTGGTGTCATCCACATATCTGAGGTTGTTGCTATTTCTCCCAGCAATTTTGATTCAAGCTTGTGAGTCTTCCAGCCCAGCATTTCACATGACGTACTTTGTATACAAGTTAAATAAGCACAGTGACAATATACAGCCTTGATGTACTCCTTTCCTGATTTTGAACCAGTCTGTTGTTCTATGTCCAGGTCTAACTGTTGCTTCTTATCCTGCTTACAGGTTTCTCAGAAGACAGGTAAGGTTGTCTGGTATTCCGATCTCTTTGAGAATTTTCCACAGTTTGTTGTGATCCACATAGTCAAAGACTTAGCATAGTTAATAATGCAGAAATAGACATTTTTTGGAATTCCCTTGGTTTTTTTTTTATGATCCAGTAGATGTTGGCAATTTGATCTCTGGTTTCTTTGCCTTTTCTAAATTTCACTTGTACATCTGGAAGTTCTCAGTTCATGTACTCTTGAAGCCTAGCTTGAAGGTTTTTGAGCATAGCCTTACTAGCATGTGAAAGTGAAGTCGCTCAGTCATGTCTGACTCTTTGCGACCCCATGGACTGTAGCCTACCAGGTTCCTCCATACACTGGATTTTCCAGACAAGAATAGTGGAGTGGGTNCTAGCATTTCCTGACTTTTGTGCTTTCAACTTTATAGTCAGATATTCCACTCTGGCAGTTAAAAAAAAAGCTTATGTGATAAAAAGTTATATGATAAAATTAATACTATGAAGAAACGAGTTGTTCAGTCACTAAGTCATGTCCAACTCTATGAAGCCCCATGAACTGCAGCATACTAGGCTTCCCTGTCCTTCTCTATCTCCCAGAGCTTGCTCAGACTCATGTCCATTGAGTTGATGATGCCATCCAGCCATCTCATCCTCGGTTGTCCCCTTCTCCTCTTGTCCTCAGGCTTCACCAGCATCAGGGTCTTTTCCAGTGAGTTGGCTCTTTGCATCAGATAGCCAAAGTATAGGAGTTTCAGCTTCACCATCAGATCTTCTAATGAATAGTCAGGGTTGATTTCCTTTAGGATTGACTTGTTTGATCTCCTTGCTGCCCAAGGACTCTCAAGAGTCTTCTCCAATATCACAGGTCAAAAACATCAATTCTTCAGCACTCAGCCTTTTTAATGGTCCAACTCTTACATCTGCACATGACTACTGGAAAAACCATAGCTTTGACAATGTGGACCTTTGTCAGCAAAGTGATGTCTCTGTTTTTTAATATACTGTCTAGGTTTGTCATGGTGATTATTCCAAGGAGCAAGTGTCTATTTTAATTTTGTGGCTGCAGTCACTATCTACAGTTATTTTGGAGCCCAAGAAAATACAGTGTCATTGTTTCCACTTTCCCCCCCATTTATTTGCCATGAAGTGATGGGACCAGATGCTATGATCTTTGTTTTTGAAATATTGAGTTTTAAGCCAGCTTTTTCACTCTTCTCTTTAACTTTCATCAAGAGGCTCTTTAGTTCCTCTTTGCTTTCTGCCATAAGGGTGGTGTCATCCACATATCTGAGGTTGTTGCTATTTCTCCCAGCAATTTTGATTCAAGCTTGTGAGTCTTCCAGCCCAGCATTTCACATGACGTACTTTGCATACAAGTTAAATAAGCACAGTGACAATATACAGCCTTGATGTACTCCTTTCCTGATTTTGAACCAGTCTGTTGTTCTATGTCCAGGTCTAACTGTTGCTTCTTATCCTGCTTACAGGTTTCTCAGAAGACAGGTAAGGTTGTCTGGTATTCCCATCTCTTTGAGAATTTTCCACAGTTTGTTGTGATCCACATAGTCAAAGACTTAGCATAGTTAATAATGCAGAAATAGACATTTTTTGGAATTCCCTTGGTTTTTTTTTNAACTTTCATCAAGAGGCTCTTTAGTTCCTCTTTGCTTTCTGCCATAAGGGTGGTGTCATCCACATATCTGAGGTTGTTGCTATTTCTCCCAGCAATTTTGATTCAAGCTTGTGAGTCTTCCAGCCCAGCATTTCACATGACGTACTTTGCATACAAGTTAAATAAGCACAGTGACAATATACAGCCTTGATGTACTCCTTTCCTGATTTTGAACCAGTCTGTTGTTCCATGTCCAGGTCTAACTGTTGCTTCTTATCCTGCTTACAGGTTTCTCAGAAGACAGGTAAGGTTGTCTGGTATTCCCATCTCTTTGAGAATTTTCCACAGTTTGTTGTGATCCACATAGTCAAAGACTTAGCATAGTTAATAATGCAGAAATAGACATTTTTTGGAATTCCCTTGGTTTTTTTTTATGATCCAGTAGATGTTGGCAATTTGATCTCTGGTTTCTTTGCCTTTTCTAAATTTCACTTGTACATCTGGAAGTTCTCGGTTCATGTACTCTTGAAGCCTAGCTTGAAGGTTTTTGAGCATAGCCTTACTAGCATGTGAAAGTGAAGTCGCTCAGTCATGTCTGACTCTTTGTGACCCCATGGACTGTAGCCTACCAGGTTCCTCCATACACTGGATTTTCCAGACAAGAATACTGGAGTGGGTTGCCATTTCCTTCTCCAACTAGCATGTGAAATGAGTGCAATTGTATGGTATTTTGAACATTCTTTGGCATTGCCTTTCTTTGGGATTGGAATGAAAACTGACCTTTTCCGGTCCTGTGGCCACTGCTGAGTTTTCCAAATTTGCTGGTATATTGAGTGCAGCCCTTTCACAGCACCATCTTTTAGGATTTGAAATAGCTCAGCTGGTTCCATCACCTCCACTAGCTTTCTTCATAGTAATGCTTTCTAAGGTCCATTTAACTTCACACTCTAGGATGTCTGGCATGAGGAAATGAGAGAAGAGGTGAATTAGGCTGATCTGAAGGAAAATGTTTCAGAAGAGAGGAATACATACATTATGTTTTTGAGATGATGACTAAAAGGCAGCAAGACTTCCAAGCCCAATAGTTGGGACCAGCAATGATTCCAAATCAGATGCTGGGACAATTTATAACAGTAATCTCTAGCCAAGAGAATTTCTTGAAGGAATCTAGTACAGTGTCAAAGAAGATAAATCCAGAGCTTAGCTATAAACATATTATAAGATTATCCTATGATTCATGTGATGGAATTAATAGCAGTTCCTCAAGCCAACATTTAGTCTAGAATATGTGCCTTTCTAGCAAATAGAGTGGTTAGTAGTTGTTATAGTGATTCTAAACCAGTGTAGTCAGTATAAAGAGTGACTGCTAGAATCTGTGAGCCATTTGCCTTATAGCCAGATGAAGTCACAAACATAAAATAAAGCTGTGGATTATTTCTTGTATCTTTTCACATTAATATCTCACATATATTTTAACAACTTGAAAAAAGTGTCAGAAATATAGGATTTAGAAAGAATTGCACAGAATCTCTCTCCCAACCCCGTCTACAGCTTTAGTAACCCTAAGAAGACATCCTGACTAAATAGTGAACTTATTTTCAGAGAAGAAATTTAAAAGATAGAAGCCATAGCTACTTTCCCAAGCCATCCTGTTTCCACCTCTACCTGCCCCATTATAAAAAGCATCTATCCTCTGAACACCTTTTTATCCAGTCAATAGACAACTGAATTATGAACCCAGGAGCATTAGCGAGTTCTTCATACAAACCACCTACTTCAGACACCCAGGTAACAGTGAGCACCCATTTCCTTCAGGTCATCAGTCAGCATAATACTGCTAAGGTACATTTTAAATTGATAATGTTTTAGAGAATAACAAAACAACAAATAAACTTTTTTTTTAAATGTTTGCCTATGTGTTAAACATTAAGTAAAGGGTTTATTTTTATTTTATTTGAAGGATAATAAGGATATTTATTTTATTTGAAGGATAATTTTATTTGAAGGCTTTACACTGTTACGTTGGTTTCTGCCATACAATACCCTGGATGAGTCATAACCATATATGTGTGTGTGTGTGTGTGTATGTATGTACGTACGTACGTGCGTATGTATATAGCCCCTCCCTCTTGGGCTCCCATCCTGCCCCTCCAGGTTTTCACAGAGCACCAGGCTGGGCTCCTTGTGTATACAGCAGCCTCCTACTAGCTGGCTGTTTTGCACACGGTAGTAAATGTATGTCAGCGCTCAATTTGCCCCACTCTCCTCTTCTCCTGCTGTATCTACAAGTCCATTCTCTACATCTGTTTCCATTCATTCCCTGAAAATAGATTAATTAGTCCACTTTTCTAGATTCCGTATATATGCTTTTATATATATTTGTTTTTCTCTTTCAACTTACTTCACTCTGTATAACAGGCTCTAGGCTCATCCTCCTCACTAGAACTGACTCAAATGTATTCCTTTTTATGGCTAATATTTCATTGTATATACATATCACAATTTCTTTATCCATTTATCTGTTGATGGACATCTAGGTTGCTTTCATGTCCTGCTAATTGTAAATATAAGCAAAGGGGTTTTAAAGAAATAAGACAACAAATGTAAACTCTGTGAACAGGGACTGTGCCTTATGCTATCTTACAGGGAATAGACATGCATGAATGAGTTCATTTATTCTCCACCATCTTATGAGGTGGAGGGCAGGTACCTTCCTCCTAATCTTTAAAGGAGGATGCTGATAAACAGATGTTAAGTGACTTGCTGAGAGTGGTGGACAGCATCAACTCTAGGGAGGTGTACCAGGGAGACAGGGTCCGGTGTGGCCCTTCTCCTGTGTGAACATTAGGCAGCTTGTCTTTATGCTTAGCAGGAACCATGATTAAGTTCAGAACAGGTAGACTCAATCCTGGCTGACTCTCCTGAGCCAACCACTGAGTGATGAGGAATCTCTTAGGTCACTTTGATCTGAATCAGTCCATTCTCATACTACCATCTATTTTTTCTATCAGAAAAAATTGCTTTACTCAATATTATTTACAGACACCACTGCCAGTAGTTGCCACATATTTGCCATTCACTACTGGCTAGGCTCCCTGCTAAGCAGTTGACATGTAATAGCTCCTTTAATTCTTATCACACTATCCCAAACATCATGCCCATTTCAAAGATAAGAAAATGGAGGTTCAGTGAGGTCATGTAACTTGTCCACCATCAAGGAATTAAACCTAGAGCTACCAAATTTCATGGTTCATAAATGTGTCTTCCTCGCTCTATTTACTAGCTATTCTATGATGTGAGTAATAGGTGATGATGCAGACACATTTTAATACTGTGAGTGTATTTCTAGACACTTTTATTTCTTAAAGGAAACAGATGCCTCTTTGAATAATGGAGACTGAAGGAAAGGGAGGAAATTCACTTGTTGGGAGGCACGTTCCATCGAAACTAATGTTATAAAAAAAGGAGAAAGATAAAAGTGTATCACATTCATGAATAGAGAGCCATAACACTGAATTAACTGGGATGACTACTGACTGAACCAATAAAGGGATGCATCTAATGAAAATACCCAGCAGGACTCCTAAAATTCACCCACCGTTCACATTCTAGAGATCCTGTGTAATCTCATTTTAGGTAATGATGTTTCTCACCTTTTCAGAAAAAAACTGCTTGGTCCACCTAGTTCCTTAGGCTCCAGCAATGTTTCTCAACCTTATTATTATTTTTTTTTCATTACTGCTCCCTCAAAAAGAAGAAAATACTTTAAATACTCCTTTATAGAGAAATTAAATGCTGGGATAAGATCTGTTGGGTAGGGCTGAGTTTTAATATCTAAGACATTTTTGCGCTGTTGAAAATGTTTGGGTTATAAAGCTACTTGAACCTTTCTCCATCATAAATACGTGCTGTGACTTCTAAACGGCGAGGGATTATGTCTAAATAACGAGCACTCAGGACGTGCATGTGGATGGTTGGCAGAGCATTTCCTGGGTGTCTCGTTAACTCAGTGTACAGCAAGTTAGTCCACTTGATCTATAGCTCATGTTAACTATAAGGCCATTTGTTCAATGGCACAGGCTGTTCAGATGGTGGCCAAGAGGAATATAAATTCAGGTGTCTGGATGAAATCTCAGCTCCATCACTTCTCAACAACGAGACTTCATATTTTAAAAAAAAATTATTTATTTATTTAGCTGTGCTGGGCCTTAGTTGTGGCATGTGGGATCTAGTTTCCTGATCAAGGAACAAACTCAGGCCTCCCACTTTAGAAGGGCAGAGTCTTAGCCACGGGACCACCAGGGAAGTCCCAGCAATCAGATTCTGACCAATCATCTAACCCTGCTGCTGTTGCTAAGTCGCTTCAGTTGTGTCCAACTCTGTGTGACTCCATAGATGGCAGCCCACCAGGCTCCCCCATCCCTGGGATTCTCCAGGCAAGAATACTGGAGTGAGTTGCCATTTCCTTCTCCAATGCATGAAAGTGAAAGTGAAGTTGCTCAGTCGTGTCCGACTCTTAGAGACCCCATGGACTGCAGCCCACCAGGCTCCTCCATCCATGAGATTTTCCAGGCAAAAGTACTGGAGTGGGGTGCCACTGCCTTCTCCATCATCTAACCCAGTGGTCCTCAATTAGGGACAATGTCGAGACATTTTTGATGATCACAACTGGGGGCGGGGTGCAGGGTGGAAGACTACTGTTATCTGATGGGCAGAGGCAAGGGGTGGGGCTAAACATCCCAAAAGGTGCATACCAGCCCCTCACAACGGGGAACTATCCAGTCCAAAACGTCAACTGTCAGGTTTGTTTTCAGCAGAGGAAACTCTGCTTTAACCTCTCTGTGGCTCATTTTTGTCATTGTGCCAGACGGTGTTCATTCCCTAACAGACATTTCCAATCCATCTCCTTGTTGCCTCCTGGAAGAGGCTTGCATGCTCTGTTGTGTCTGAGTCTTTGTGACCCCCAAGTACTATATAGCCCCCTGAGCTCCTCTGTTCATGGGACTGCCCAGGCAAGAATATTGGGCTGGGTTGCCATTTCCTCCTCCAGGGGATCTTTCTGACCCAGGGATCAAACCCACATCTCCTGCATTGGCAGGCCAATTCTTTACCACTGAGCCATCTGGGAAGCCCAGCAGAAGAGGCTGGAAACACTAATCACTTATCTAGTCAGGTTTCCTTGCCTTATACCTAAGGACAGCCTGGGGGCACAGTTCTGCCTGGTCAGGTACAAGTGGAAACGTATTAGAGGCATAAGGAAAGCTTCTGTTTTTTTCCTGATACAAGAAAAAGATTAGACAAGTGTCATCCCCTTCTTATCCACTTCCTGCCTCAAACACAGAAGCAATATATAGAGTTGTAGCCATTTTCTTGCTATCATCAGGAAAAGGCAAGAGACTCAAAGTGGGGATGACCTCGATATCAGAGATCATGAACCAATGCTGTATCACCTCCTGTACTTCTTGTTTTGTCAGAATATATAACTCATATTTGTTTAAACATTCCTGTTATATTCAAACTTAAAATTAGGCTAATAATAGGATTTTTTCCACTAATTTTTATTGAGGGGCTTTCCTCGTGGCTCAGACAGTAAAGAATTTGCCTGCAATGCAGGAGACCCGGGTATGATCCCTGGGTTAGAAAGATCCTCTGGAGAAGGGAATGGCACCCCACTCCAGTATTCTTGCCTGGAGAACCCCATGGAAAGAGGAGCCTGCCGGGCTACAGTCCACAGGGTCACAAAGAGTCGGACATGACTGAGCAACAAACTTGAATAACAGGGTTTTTTTCCCACTAACTTTTATTGAAGTAAAATTTATAATAAAATATGTTGTTTTGACCATTTTAAGTGTACAGTGGAGTGGCATCAGTTACATTCACAACATTATGCAATTGTCACACCTGGTTACAGTTTTTATCAGCACCCCAGACAAACACTCTGCTCACTAAGCAAGAACTGCCAGCCACCTTCTCCCCAGCCTCAAATCACTGCTAACCTCTAAGCCACTTACTCTTTTTATGAATGAATCTATTCTGGACAGATCATATAAGGGTAACAGTGCAATATTGTCCCACAAGGCTCATTCCACCTCAGATAAGGTTTACATCGTTCATTCATGTTGTAGCAGATATCAGCACTTCATTCCTTTCGTGGCTGAATGATAGTCCAATGTTTTCATCATTTTGTTCAGCCATTCATCTGTTGCGAGGAGCCTGAGTTGTTTCCATCTTTAGGCAATGATAAGGTTTTAAAAGATTCAATAAAATAATATACCTAAAGCACTTAGAACAGTGTTTGATACCTAAGAAGAACTTAGCAAATGTAAGATAAAATTATATCTGCTATTACCATATGCCATCAGGTTACATCCACTCTGTCAACTGGCTTTTTTCCAAGGGGGAATGGACAAGTATATATGTGCACTGGCATGAAATAATGATCAGAACCTACTGTACAATTCAAAGCAAATGATACTGTCATGGATCTGTGACCAGGTGCAGGTGTGATGGACAACCACCCACTTTCATTGATCCATTCATCCTTCCATTGTTGTTGTTATTCAGTCGGTCAGTCGTGTCCAACTCTTTGCAACCCAATAGACTGCAGCACACCAGGCTTCCCTGACCTTCACCATCTCCTGGAGCTTGCTCAAACTCATGTGCATTGAGTCAGTGATGCCATCCAACCATCTTGTCCTCTGTTGTCTCCTTTTCCTCCTGTCTTCAATCTTTCCCAGCATCAGGGTCTTTTCTGAGTCATCTCTTTGCATCAGGTGGCCAGAGTATTGGAGTTCCAGCATCAATCCCTCCAATGAATATTGAGGATTGGTTTCCTTTAGGATTGACTAGTTTGATCTCCTTGCAGTTGAAGGGACTCTCAAGAGTCTTCTCCAACACCATAATTCAAAAGCACTGGTTCTTTGGTGTTCAGCTTTACTTATAGTCCAATTCTCACATCCATCCAGTAGTAACCGGAAAAAACACAGCTTTGACTATACAGACCTTTTTGGCAAAGCAATGTCTCTGCTTTTTAATATGCTGGCTAGGCTTGTCATAGCTTTTCTTCCAAGGAGCCAGCCTCTTTTAATTTCATGGCTGCAGTCATGCATCTGTCCATTCGGAATTTAGTGAGCATCTCTTACGGGAGAAATTCTATGCTTCAAACCTAAGCTGAAGTGACGCATAATTGATTTATTTAAAAATACAAAGAAGCAAAAGAGGTGCTTAATAAACATTTCTGGTAATGATAGAATAGTTCTACACTCAATCATGAGCTTCAAAAACATCTCTAGGACTGGAATGTGTTATTTCTCCGGAGTTATCAATGAAATAGACACCTGCCTTATGAAGTCCTCATCCTGCTAAATACATTTTTTTAATGGATTTTATAAATATTGTTGACTTTCATCCTTTGCCCCTAATGTCTCATTTGAGAAGGTACAAAACAAAAACTCCATACAGTTACTGTCATGGGTGGTACCAGGGAGAGTGCTATTTCTTAAGGGAGAAAAACAAATTTCTGTCTCCAAATAACACAGATAGGTAGGGAGTAGAGACGTGTGCAGAGCAGGCCAATGTTTTAGTTGGTGGGAGATAGAGTTTGGGAAGAGGACTTGGGGTCAGGAGGGGGCTTATACTGAAGAGCACGTGAAAACGAGGAGGAGGGAAAAGTGCGGAGGAAGAAATGACAATAAATCGGACGGCAGTGGTGATAGCAGATCTTACTTGGGCATAGCAGACCTTTTGGATGAGTGTGGATGGTTGACATTTAAGATGAACTACTGGAATGTTTNCAGGAGGGGGCTTATACTGAAGAGCACGTGAAAACGAGGAGGAGGGAAAAGTGCGGAGGAAGAAATGACAATAAATCGGACGGCAGTGGTGATAGCAGATCTTACTTGGGCATAGCAGACCTTTTGGATGAGTGTGGATGGTTGACATTTAAGATGAACTACTGGAATGTTTGGAAGTGAGGCATCCAAGGAGCTCCTACGGTGTGTAATGTGTCCTATAAAGTGATTATCAACCCTGGTGTAATTTACAATGTATTTAAGAGGGTCAAGATTCACCCCCACAATATCATCAGAAAGCAAGCGGAAGAAATAGAAAATCAGAATCCCATCGAGGTTCTGAGATGTACGTGAACTCCACGCATAGAGAACTTTCAGGAGGGGGCTAGAAACCGAGCTGCAGTGAGTAGTTGGTTTTTTTAAATTTTTTATTTTATATTGGCATATAGTTAATGAACAGCGTTGTGATAGTTTCAGGTCAACAGCAAAGGGAATCGGCCGTACATATACATGGATGCATTCTCCCCGCCCATTCAGGCGGCCACGTAATGCTGAGCAGAGTCCCCTGTCCTTATTGGTTACCCATTTTAAAGATAGCAGGACATCCCAAACTCCCTAACTATCTCTCCCTCTCATCGTCCCCAACTGGGAACCATGAGTTTGTTCTCTAAGTGTGTGTGTGTTTCTGTTTTGTAAATAAGTTCATTTGTCTCATTTCCTTTTAGATTCTGAGTATAAGGGGTGTCGTATGATATCGCCCCTCTGTCTAGCCTTACTTCACTCACTGTGATACTCTCTAGGCCCACCCATGTTGCTGCAGACAGCACTGTCAGTGGGTGGCACGCTTACAGGCAGAAGAGAAGACGGAACAGCAGCGACAGGGGACCGACAGGGCACTGGGAAGGAGGTGGGGGCTGAACAGGCAGTGAAGAGGGAGGTCGGCCTGGCTGGACCCCCACAGGAAATAAGGCTCAGTGGGAGAGTGGTGCCCGGGAAGAGAGAGGGAGGCAGTAAGAAAGTGGTTATTGTTAGGTCCCTCCCTAGAGATCCAGGGGCCTCCCCGGGGGCTCAGACAGTAAAGAACCTGCCTGCAATGCCGAAGACCCAGGAGACGTGGGTTGGATTGATCCCTGAGTTGGGAAGATCCCCTGGAGGAGGGCATGGCACCCCACTCCGGTACTCTTTCCTGGAGAACCCCTATGGACAGAGGAGCCTGGTGGGCGACAATCTGTAGGGTCGCAAAGAGCCACAACTGAGCGAGTAGACACAGCACAAGAGAACACAGCCTCACTTCTGCAGGCTGGACTCTCATTCCGTTCCACTACCCCTCCCCCGCCCACGTCTCTCGTATCTTCTTGTGTTTCATCTTACACACTCTACGCAAGGGGGAGAAAAAAGCTCCCACCAAATTTCCCTGGGTTCCTCTGAATAACTCCCCCACGCCCTCCCAGCCACGTCTTTCCAGGAGTTTCAGTTAAACTGGCGTCCTTACCCGCCATTTGCTGATGACCTAACCTGTCACCCGCTCTTGAGGACATACTGCGGTTGCTGTCAGCTGTGTTACAGTCTGGAATGAAAAGTGGTAGCCTTCCAACCTCTTCTGTCTTTTGTTCTGTCGAGTGCTGGGTACACTTCTTGCACTTGGTACCTAACAAGTGTGACAAAGCAGGCCTGGGCTGAGGGATCTGGCATCAGATCCACAACAAAGGCAGCGAGCCCCGCGGTCTCCGACCTGCGGGGTGGAGAGATTGCCCTGGGAAATGAGGCTCTTATCACAATCTACGTGAAAAAAGAAATTGTGCCTCCAGTGTACCTCCATGAACACTCGAAAACCCAAATGGAAATAACCTACACCCAGGAGACTAATGCTTTGCTTAATCAGAGTTTTATTCCTACAATCACTCTCCAACAGGTGTACATTGCTAAGCATAGAAACTTAAAGTCACGTAAAATTACTAGGGTGTTAAACCTAAGATGAGCAGAGAGAGCTTCTGGAGATAGTCTTTCAGTTAGAGAGAAAAAAGAAACTGTTGACCCTTGATACTCATTTAACACAACGTTTTAGTCAAGAAGAAGAAGGTAATAAAGATTAAGGACTTTGTTTCAAATTGAATTTGGGAGACTATTTTTGCCCAAAAGCTTGTCTAATGGAAGGTGTTATTACTTCTTGATGTTATAAAGTATTTGAAAGTTGTTATTTAGACAACAGAAACATAGAACTGTGTTAACCAACATAACGGGGATATTTGCCTTTTGCTTTTAATAAACTAAATATAAGTTTAAAGAGATTGGCTACTATTGTTTTCTCCATCTGTTGAAAATGATGTATGTCTTCATTTTCGCATCTAGGGAGAAGGGAGTATCCATAAAAACGAGGAACTTTAGAGACTGTAATAATTAATGTGGTGACCAAACTGGTTAGCAATGTAATTGATTAATAACGTACAGTCATTATAATCCATTATAAAAATTAAGGTAAATTTATGCAGTAAACTGGCTACCAAGTGAATGGACCATTTAAAGAGTATTTTAGAATTTGCTTCGATTACATGAAAAATCAACATGATGGTCTTTGCTCAGATAATTATTTGTTTCTCCTCAAAAGTAAAATGAGCTTGTCCTTCAAGAATGTGTAAGGGTTAATATTTCCAAAGTCTTCAGTGAGGTCAGGTTACATAAAAACAAAATGCCACAACCCATTTAAAAAGCAGGCATTCAATTTTTATGGTGTATGTTTCAATCTACACAGATCTATGATTTAAGAAGAGCCATGTAATTTAATTAGCAGTAATCAATGTTGATTTACCAGAAGACAAGAGAAAGCTCCAGCTCTGTGCACATTAAGAGAAACTGAAGTATAAAACCCGAGTTATGACAGATGGACTCACAGTCACTTACACTCCCCAAGTTTAATCTAAAGACTTAATCAACAATGTCTGAAACAGGTGACAATAAACACAAAAAATTCTTTTGGTATTTATTACATTTTGTATCCAATACTAAGAAGTATTAGTACTCCTGATACAGCTAACCAAACCAAAGGTAGATTTCTACTTTCAAAAAATTTAAGAGCTAAATTATGTAGGCTACAAGATAAGTTTAAGGCCATTAAGAAATTTAGCATATTCTAGTACCAACATCTAGAAGGATGCTTAAAGGCTTCCAAAAGACACTCAAAGGCAAATTCTACTGTAGATGAAAAATAACATCATACATTTCCTTGGATCAGTGGTGATTCCATCATGTGCCCATTCAACCAACTTGTGCTGACCACACACACTATGTCAGCATGATGTTAACCATGGTAGTACATGTATGTTAGGGTCCACTCACAGNGCAAATTCTACTGTAGATGAAAAATAACATCATACATTTCCTTGGATCAGTGGTGATTCCATCATGTGCTCATTCAACCAACTTGTGCTGACCACACACACTATGTCAGCATCATGTTAACCATGGTAGTACATGTATGTTAGGGTCCACTCACAGAGCTATGCAGCAGACGAGTGAAGAAACAATCATAATACTGTGGGTCGAGAACCTTGAAAGAAGAGTGCACGGAGTATCCTGTGTATGCAACGCATGGCAGGACCGTGTCAGGAAATCCAGTCCCGCTTAGGAAGAATAAGGAAAGGCTCCCGGACAGGGTGCTACTTGAGTGAAACCTTGTGAAAACATTTATCACACGCTGGGCCACTTAAGATCATGGAGTGAATACTTTCTGTGGGGTGCATAATACTTTCAAAAAATGTCTTCTTGTCCTCCATTACAGTGTGCTTTTCAAGGACAGGTTCTTTTTTTAACCCATTTTGTGAGCCCTCTTGTGCTTTTTTCTGAAGCTGATCACTAGTGACTAATGAAAAGAGCATAAATGCACTGTTGCTGCATAAGGGTAATGTGATGTGGCTTGGCACTCAACAGATACTCTGGTGAATGTTCACAAACAGCCTCCTCTGTGACAAAGTGCTTTCAGTGAGTCTCACCAGTGGTCTTACATCTGCAGAGCATTGAGGGGCTGATTTTTGAGAGGATTGAAATTGCTTCATCTTGTGACCCTAAATTTTGTATTCTCTATATTCCATAAAGGAGAGGGCAATGGCACCCCACTCCAGTACTGTTGCCTGAAAAATTCCATGGACGGAGGAGCCTGGTGGGCTGCAGTCCACGGGGTCACGAAGAGTCGACACGACTGAGCGACTTCACTTTCACTTTTCACTTTCATGCATTGGAGAAGGAAATGGCAACCCACTCCAGTGTTCTTGCTTGGAGAATATTCCATAAAGCATCCCCTAAGAAATGTTTTTGACTGGAAAACAAGCAACAACAAAAAAGAAGAAGGAAGTTCAGGGTGGTACCAGCAAAAAAGAAGGAAATGCAAGGATGGTGAGAGAAGGTAGGGCATGCGTGGGGACTGGGCGTCGCTTACCAGGGCAAGAACGCAGAGGAGCTGAGTGAGAATAACATTAGGTGAGGCTGGAAAGGCAGGGTTGGTTTCAGGAGCCTGGAATTAATCAACAGTGATAAATCGCCGCTAGGGAACTGAGATAAGGCCTTTGGCAGGTTGGAGGTGGCTCTTGTATGAATCAGCTCTCTGGAAGTTCTAAACAGGGATGGGAAATCAGATTTAATCAGAGGGTCAATGAAAGACCAGAAAGGAAGTGGAGGCACAAACTACTCTCTCAAGAAGCTGGACACTAAAGAGAAGGAAAAGGAGTTTACAGCTGGAGGTGGAGGGGAGAGATCTGAACATGTTTATATGAAGAGGGAAGAGCTGGCTGAGTAGGAAATGGGAGGCAGACACTGACGAATCCCAAAAGAACGTGCAGTCCTGCTTCTAGAAAACTGTTTCCCCCTAAAGCTTGGTCGTTTAAAATATCCAAGTGTGCTCAAAGGAAAACATATGAAAAAGGAAACCATTTTGAAGAACAGGTCAGACAGGATTAATAAACTCTGTGACATCAACACACACAAACAAAACCAAAAACACACAAGGGAAAGTAGGCTGCCAGACCAAACCTCCAATGCGAATCCACAGCACCAAAATACACTGTGCTGTCTAGAAGCAGGCCTCACTCATCGAGAGGACGTACACGGTCATTATGGGCAGAGGAAAACACAACCTGGAAAACATGGAGAGTACCCGAAACAGACAAAAGGCACAATTTGTAGACGCTTGGTAAGCTAAGCATTACTTTCAGCTGTGTAAACACAGCATGATAATTTGGGGAACTTACTGGGGCCTGAAAAATGACAAAAGTTTTGAAATTCTATTCCTTTGCTTTTGGGAAGTCTCCCGTATAGATGATGTGGTGATTTATTATACTGGTTGACTCAACCATTCCACAAATCCTGATTGAGGATGTATTTATGTGCTAAGCATAGACTGATTGATAGAAAATCAACAAGAGCACATAGGTCCTTAAGGAAAATGGGGGTGGTGGCTGTGCTTGGAAAAAGCATATTCAACTGACCTGCTGTTTTTGAAATAGAAAATACATAATAAAACCCGTTAAAAATTTTCGTGGCTGGTGAAATACTTAGAAGACAGTATGGAAAACATTGTAGGGCACATTGGTTTTAAAAGATGGAGAACCTCTGGCCTTAGGATACAGGTATTTCTCTTTAGAAAAGACTCAGTAAGATGAAATCTGAAGATTTATTCCTCCTCCATTAAGTCCAGTGTCTAAATACAAGCTCTGAAGCAGGCAAACCAAGGGAAAAGTGTATGTTTAATTATGGAAATACAGATATAAATGCTCTTGACTATTAGCTCTTCATAGTTCTTACCAGTTTAGTTCCCTTCTCTTAATCATCCATTTCTGCCACTGCCCACATCTTTAGGGTTAGGACCTCAAATACCTAAGATGGAAACTTCCAGATTTGTCTCAGAAACAGGAGCAAGGGGAAGAGGAGAGCTTAGTTTTACAGCTTTAAGTGTGTTAAGTGATGGGTATAGCTCATGCAGTGTGAAATTAAACCTGGATGCAGTCTGTCCCAGACTCAAAAACACATTGATGAGTACAAATTCTCAAGAAGATCCAGAACAAGGAGGACAGAGGATATAGGAAGAAAATAAATTTTTAGGTTCTGTGTTTGCCTGTTGGTGTTTCTGCATCCATTGCTGGTTTTTTTTTTTTTTTTTTGGCTCCTGAGAAGACCTAGTCAAAAGACAAAGCCAGCAGTGCCACACACAGCCTGTGCGTGTACAGCCTAACCTGTAGGTTTAAGAACTCGGCTTTGTTTTGCCCTTGTTCTTGAANAAGAAGAAGGAAGTTCAGGGTGGTACCAGCAAAAAAGAAGGAAATGCAAGGATGGTGAGAGAAGGTAGGGCATGCGTGGGGACTGGGCGTCGCTTACCAGGGCAAGAACGCAGAGGAGCTGAGTGAGAATAACATTAGGTGAGGCTGGAAAGGCAGGGTTGGTTTCAGGAGCCTGGAATTAATCAACAGTGATAAATCGCCGCTAGGGAACTGAGATAAGGCCTTTGGCAGGTTGGAGGTGGCTCTTGTATGAATCAGCTCTCTGGAAGTTCTAAACAGGGATGGGAAATCAGATTTAATCAGAGGGTCAATGAAAGACCAGAAAGGAAGTGGAGGCACAAACTACTCTCTCAAGAAGCTGGACACTAAAGAGAAGGAAAAGGAGTTTACAGCTGGAGGTGGAGGGGAGAGATCTGAACATGTTTATATGAAGAGGGAAGAGCTGGCTGAGTAGGAAATGGGAGGCAGACACTGACGAATCCCAAAAGAACGTGCAGTCCTGCTTCTAGAAAACTGTTTCCCCCTAAAGCTTGGTCGTTTAAAATATCCAAGTGTGCTCAAAGGAAAACATATGAAAAAGGAAACCATTTTGAAGAACAGGTCAGACAGGATTAATAAACTCTGTGACATCAACACACACAAACAAAACCAAAAACACACAAGGGAAAGTAGGCTGCCAGACCAAACCTCCAATGCGAATCCACAGCACCAAAATACACTGTGCTGTCTAGAAGCAGGCCTCACTCATCGAGAGGACGTACACGGTCATTATGGGCAGAGGAAAACACAACCTGGAAAACATGGAGAGTACCCGAAACAGACAAAAGGCACAATTTGTAGACGCTTGGTAAGCTAAGCATTACTTTCAGCTGTGTAAACACAGCATGATAATTTGGGGAACTTACTGGGGCCTGAAAAATGACAAAAGTTTTGAAATTCTATTCCTTTGCTTTTGGGAAGTCTCCCGTATAGATGATGTGGTGATTTATTATACTGGTTGACTCAACCATTCCACAAATCCTGATTGAGGATGTATTTATGTGCTAAGCATAGACTGATTGATAGAAAATCAACAAGAGCACATAGGTCCTTAAGGAAAATGGGGGTGGTGGCTGTGCTTGGAAAAAGCATATTCAACTGACCTGCTGTTTTTGAAATAGAAAATACATAATAAAACCCGTTAAAAATTTTCGTGGCTGGTGAAATACTTAGAAGACAGTATGGAAAACATTGTAGGGCACATTGGTTTTAAAAGATGGAGAACCTCTGGCCTTAGGATACAGGTATTTCTCTTTAGAAAAGACTCAGTAAGATGAAATCTGAAGATTTATTCCTCCTCCATTAAGTCCAGTGTCTAAATACAAGCTCTGAAGCAGGCAAACCAAGGGAAAAGTGTATGTTTAATTATGGAAATACAGATATAAATGCTCTTGACTATTAGCTCTTCATAGTTCTTACCAGTTTAGTTCCCTTCTCTTAATCATCCATTTCTGCCACTGCCCACATCTTTAGGGTTAGGACCTCAAATACCTAAGATGGAAACTTCCAGATTTGTCTCAGAAACAGGAGCAAGGGGAAGAGGAGAGCTTAGTTTTACAGCTTTAAGTGTGTTAAGTGATGGGTATAGCTCATGCAGTGTGAAATTAAACCTGGATGCAGTCTGTCCCAGACTCAAAAACACATTGATGAGTACAAATTCTCAAGAAGATCCAGAACAAGGAGGACAGAGGATATAGGAAGAAAATAAATTTTTAGGTTCTGTGTTTGCCTGTTGGTGTTTCTGCATCCATTGCTGGTTTTTTTTTTTTTTTTTGGCTCCTGAGAAGACCTAGTCAAAAGACAAAGCCAGCAGTGCCACACACAGCCTGTGCGTGTACAGCCTAACCTGTAGGTTTAAGAACTCGGCTTTGTTTTGCCCTTGTTCTTGAACAAAAGCTTCTTCTTTGTTAGTTTCCCAACTGTTCCTTGCCATAATGCAGAACTACATTAATTTTGAAACAAACAAAAAATCATGTGCCTTTTGGAAAGCAAATGAACACACACACACGTACAAACATACATCTGCATAGTGAAGCTGCCATTACTCCCTTCCTTCTTCCATGTGTCTGAGAGTTACAGCCAACACCTGTGGCCACACAAGGGCAGGCTCGGCAGCTGCAGAGCCCAGATGTCAGACATTGGACTGTAGGTCCCTGGCAGCAGTCTTAAGTGGGAGGCCGTCTCCTTAACTGACCTCTGAAATGGTCTATTGTCTGTCTCCCTCTCTGGCCTGGGTGGTAACTAACAAGCTGTCTGTGGGCCTGGGTCAGAGTTAACTTACTGATGGGTTGTTCTGGATGCAATTATCCTTGGCCTTACCTTTGATTATAAGGAATTTATTTCCTTTGTGGGGGTGAAAATTGGGACTGAGCAAATTCTTGACAAGGAACTATATTCAGCTTTCTTCCAAGGACAAATAAGATGCTTTTTTGCTTTGATTGATATTTTTCCTCGCAGAAACTGGATGAGATTAACCTTGTTTTAGCACACAGTGTTTTGATTAAGCAGAAGCAAAAATAAGCGTTTCTTGGGCACCTCCTCCCTCTGATAAAAGACTGCGTTTCCTTATACTGTTTCTTAAAATTATTTCCCAAAGGTTGCAAATGAACCATTTCTTTCTTTAGAAACTTAAGGAGCTATAACTTGTCTTTGCTGTGACTAACACAAACAGACAAAAAATAGTATCTACTATAGAGAAGAGATCACGAATTCTCTTGGTTCTATAAAGAGGAAAATGGTTACACTGTAACCTTGCCTCCACATCACTTGCGGAAGAAGGTCATTATGTGTAAGATGCAATCGTCATGGGAATGAGGTGGGGAAAAGCCAAGTATCTTAGAGGGCTCCACTCAAGGCAACACTTACAGCCTTCAGGGAATGTCTAGGGTGAACACGGAGTCATGGCAAGTTAAGGAGAAACACATCTGATACTTATAGGAAGATGAAGTCTGGAGAAATTATGGAATATATCATCATACTCAATGTCAAACAGTATTCATCAGCACCATGAAAAATGTTCCAACTTAACTTTATTAACTTTTATAAAAACGTAAACATGTCTCTTGGTCACCACTGATTTGTATTTGGGGAGAAAAGGGATTGAATGCTCATGAGTGCCAACACAAGAAACAAAGTGATGGGGAAATAAATAGGAGAGAAGAGACATTTCTCTCATAAGCAAGAACTCCAAATAAGTTATGTGGGTACTCACCCCACAAGGAGATGAAGCTTACTTCCCTGTCCCATGAGAGTGGGCTGTGCTTTGTGATTTAACTCCGAAGAGCAGAGTGTGAAAAGTGTAGGGAGAGAGTTACTTTACAGTGGAGAAAACCTGCAAACACAACCTGGGCCGGATGACAGTGGGTAACATCAGGTTGTCACATGGATAGCATGCATCCTTGATATGACATGATCTCATCAAAGGGCACTTCACCTTTGCAGTCTTCCTCCCAAAGCCCATAACCATAGTCTCACCATTTGAACATATTAGATTAAATCCCAATTGAGGCACATTCCACAAAACACCTGACCAGCACTCCACAAAACTGTCACGGCCACTGTAAGCAAGCAATGTCTGAGAAGCTGTCACAGCCTAAAGGAGGCTAAGGAGACATGATAACTAAATGTAACGGGTTACACTGGACAGAAAGCTGGAAGGGCAAAAACACATTAGAAGAACACAAGTCTGAGTGTGGACCTGAGTAATATCTCAATAATTTAGTCATAGCAAATGTATCATAGTAATGTAAGATGTTCAAAATAGTTAAACCTGGGTAAGAGGAATATAAGAATTCTGCATTATTTGTATAGCTTTTTAATGAATCTGTAAATAAAACATTTCTTTAAAAATGATGATTAACACATGACTACATTGACTAGCAGGCCTAGTAGCAGAGTTCCAATGCATCAATCATTACATCTTTCTTTTTCACCCCATCTATCCACTAAACTATACGGCATAAAGAGTCATTTTCCTGACACACAAGGATTTTCTGTGTTTAAGACCAATGTATAAATGGCGTCAAACCTATTCTGAGAATTTTAGGTTTTCCAATAATATTTAGGTCGTGCCCTTAGTAACATGACACAAATACTCAAAAGATAATATCCACAAACCCATATTTCTCAGCAGCTTTAAAGGTGTAACATCATTCAACCATGTATCCAATACACTGCATGTGAATGTTATTAATGACGTTACTAAGACAATGTATTAACCTCTGAAGGTAACATATTGTTAGACTATGGTGTTCATTTGTCAGTTGTTATCATGAGAGGTAAGAGGGTAGGCTCCTTATGCCAGTTTTAGAACATGAATGCGATTATTTCTTTGCTACTCCATTCTGTACTTTAGAATGAAAATAAGTCAGGTCTCTAGGAGTTTTAGAAGGCATTTCTTTCATTCTGTTTTCTTTCTGTTCTTTTCTCCTGACTTTGCAAGACTGAAATTGCATCAGCCAAATAGTTACTATGATAAGATATTATAAGGGGGTGTTTTTTGTTTTTTGGATGGTTGGCATTTTTTTTAAGCAATGTAGTATTTTTAATTGTTTGGAAGGACTGACGTTAAAACTGAAACTCTAATACTTTGGCCACCTCATGTGAAGAGTTGACTCATCGGAAAAGACTGATGCTGGGAGGGATTGGGAGCAGGAGGAGAAGGGGATGACAGAGGATGAGATGGCTGGATGGCATCATCGACTCAATGGACATGAGTTTGAGTGAACTCCAGGAGTTGGTGATGGACAGGGAGGCCTGGCATGCTGCGATTCATGGGGTCGCAGAGTTGGACATGACTGAGCGACTGAACTGAACTGAATTTTCATTTTATACTGGAGAACAGTTGATTAACAATGTTGTGTTAGTTTCAAGTATATAGCAAAGGGATTCAGTTCCAGCTGAATCTATTCATTTTCAAATTCTTTCCCACTTAGATTACAGAATATTGAGTAGAGCTCCGTGTGCTCTACAGTAGGGCCCTATTATCTGTTGTATACCCAGCAGTGTGTGCATGCTGACCCCAGTTTCCCATTCATCCCTCTCCCCTTCCCTCCTGCTAACTGTAGATCTGTGGTCTGCATCTGTAACTCTATTTCTGTTTTGTAGGTGAGCTGATGTGTACCAGTTTTATTTAGACTCTACATATAAGTGATATCACATATTTGTCTTTCTCTGTCTTCACTTAATATGATAATCTCTAGGTCCATCCATAACAAATGGCATTATTTCATTCTTTTTGAAATAGCTGAGTAATATTCCATTACACATCCACATACCCAGACCCACACACACAACTTCCTTATCTATTCCTCTGTTGATGGACATTCAGCTTGCTTCCGCGTTTTGGCTGTTGTAAACACTGCTGCTGTGAACACTGGGGTATATGTATCTTTTTGAATTAGTTTTCCATTTTATACTGTTCTCAATTTATCATTTTACTTTGATAAAGAGAAAAAAGTAGTATCAATGAATGTTTACTTAAAAAACTACTTGTGTTTCTAGAAATGTTAACAAAAAATGCTCTGTTAACATTTAATGGTACAATTTTAAAAGTTCAATCATAATTTAATTAACCACATTAATAAATTGGTCAGAATCATCTCTCTAAAGAATACAGATGTCAGTAAAGAAGCTGAAAAAGAAACATGCAACTTCCTGAATATATTTTAGGGTTAAAACTTCAGTAAAATTTCTTGTACATTCTGTATCAACAGTATTTTATAATGATTACTTATATTGAGGAAAGGGACCATGATGCTTGATAAAGAGAGGAATAAAGAAAATGTTCCCTGTGGAAGTCTTAACTAAGGAATTAGAGAAGAGTCAACCAACCTATTTTAGCAATGTTTTCCTTACTGAAGTATTTAATAGAAAAAAATAATGGGGTGGGAAGGCTTTATAATAAATGTAGGTAGCTATTTTTATATTACAGTTTAAGCAGGTCAGTTAGTATGTATTTTGCATTTAATCAGACTGCTGCGTGTGTGTGGTTAGCAATAAGAATTATAAGAGCTCTGTTTCCAGAACACCTATGTTGTGTTCAAGCTTTCTGTTGTTAGGCATTTAACATACACCATCTAAAACCCTAACACAACCCTGTAAAGTGCATATCGTTATTATGGAGTCTAGAAATTAGGGGACTAACTCCAAATCTCACAGCTGTTTAAGTGTAAATCATTACAACCTCTGGCTGCCTCAAATATACCAGAGCATACAAACTTTGTTATAATTTATATCAAAATTATTAACACTATTCAAGTAAATATTTATCACTAATGAGGTGACTTAAATCACTTCACCTTTCTAGGCTTCAAGTTTCTCTTGGGTAAAATGAAGTTGGATAGTTGATTTCCAATGTTTTCTCAGTTTTAGAAGAGGAACCACTTGGTTCCTATACAGAGGAACCACTTGGTTTATATACAGAGTAAGAAGATTAAAATGGCCATGTTTACAATGTTTTGTTAAAAACCGGACAGTAACACTGGCCTTTCCTGAATTTTGTGATGATGGAGATCTACCTTGAGCTGTTCATGTGATTTCTCCCAAATCCCTGCAGTCTTAAGGCTCTGGGACTAGTCATTTTACCTATATATCAGAGGAAATTTCATTTTTCTCTGTACAATAACTATGTACTTAAATCTTGGCCTTGCAAAGAATCAGTAACTTGCACTCCGATATGAATCACACAAAGAAAACCATTATTTCTGGATCTGGAAATAGTTAAAAAAAAAAACAAAAAACAAAAAACCATCAGTTTTTAAAAATTAATGTTTATTTATCTTTTATAGACAAATTAAAATACTTAGAATAATTAATCATGGTAGACATACATATAAATGAAATGTATAAGTACTTCAGACAAAATTTAACACATATTAGACAAACTGATGACGTTTGTTAAGGTATAGTCACATGAATAGTGAAAAAAATGTTTTCACAAAAACTGCTATAAAATGTTCACATTTGTCTTAGTAATAAATTAGATTTCCTAGACTGATGTTTAAAGCATATTTTTGTCAATATAAATGTACATCTAACTCTTAAATCATGTATCAAGACCATGCCACATTTATTAAACAAACATTCATGCCACATTAAAACTTAATTCATGTATTATTATGCACAGTGTTTAGTTTTGCTATGGCACTCTATCTTCATGAAAAATATAAGATTTGGCACAGAATCAACAAATTGTATTGCCACTAATCAGAACAAATGTAATTTAAATTTTCCATGGCACAGAAAATACTCTATCACATCTCTTTCCCTTTATAGTTCATGGGCCAATGGCAGTTTTCTATTTTAGTCAGAAGAGACAGTGGATATTCACAAACTAAAAGCCCTATCGAGGTGCTCTGCCTGCACTCTAGCTGGAAACGAATCAGCTGTAGTGTTTCTGGCAGTAAAACATTTCAACCTGTGTTGTGGCCAACAAATGTCTAAATAAGGGCTTTATCAGCAATAATACATATCATAAGCTTCTTTTCTCTGGGAGGCAGAGAGGTTGGAAAGCTATGCGGGTCTCTTCATAAACCAGAAATACAGGAGGTAAGGAGAGACAGTGCCAACTGAGGCAGAAGCAGGGGATGTTCTTGTAAAGCTGGTGAGAGAGCAAACCATGAAATAGCAAAAAATAAAGACAGGAACCTGGGTCTCCATCAAGGTGGAGAAGACTGCCATGGGCTTAAGGAAAATCTGTCATTCAAAAGAAACATTATCCGGAGCATTCTTCACACAGCGTTCTTGTCTCAGCAAACTACTATTGCTTTCTAGGAAAAGTTGTAAATTTCCACATCAATGTCTAAATTAAGACTGAAGAAATTAAGCTAACTAGCAACTTTTTTTTTTTTTTTGGTCGAATTCATTCATAAACACAGTGAAAGGAGAAAGGGGATAACGTTAAGTTTTCCTCCAAACCAGAGAAGTCACACTTTAAGTAGAGATTTCAGAGCTGTGCCAAAAAAAAACTGCCTCAGTTCTTTTTCAGTTTTTCTAAGATACATGTGAGGTGCTATATTTTGAGACATTGGTTGACAAAATCTTTCAAGAAACCTTGATGAATTAATCTTTGTATTTATTACTAAGGGAAAAGGAAGTAGATCTTAGGTTTAATTTTTATACAAATATGCTTTATCCTAAAAAAATAGAGCAATGAATATATTATTATCTGCTTCATGATCCTTGCTTTCTGAGGACCTTTAAGGGCCTTTACAAAAAACGTCAGACAAGTTAAATAAAATCAGCAAACTTTTGTTTCAAAGTTTGTTAAGGTGCACACAGACATAAAGGTTATGAACCATAGAGTACTGAGTTTTCAAGAGTGAAATCATACCAAAACCTTGATAAGTTTTCGCTGACATCATAGGAGAGTAAGTGGTCGGGAAGGTCACTGATGGTGCCCTGCACGGCTAGCACGTGTGGGGCCAAGGTGAAGGGCACGTCGCTCAGGAGCTCGGCCATTAGTGAGCTGTTCTCCAGGGTCTGGCCTGCCTTATTTTCCGTCTCAGGCCCTGCTACAGTCACACTGGATGAGTTTTCTTTGCCAGTCTAAAAATACACATATATATAAGTCATTTTGATCTTAAGAACTTTGAGGTTATATGGCATTAATATATCAAAACGCGGCATTAACATATCAAGGTGATTGAGAAATGTGGAGTATATACATAGTCCCAGGTTATCACTGTTTAGTTGATCAGTCCTGTCTACCTGTTTGTGACCCCATGGACTACAGTCTGTCAGGCTCCTCTGTCCATGGGATTCTCCAGGCAAGAACACTGCAGTGGGTTGCCATTTCCTTCTCACTAGGATCTTCCCAACCCAGGGATTGAAGCCCCGTCTCCTGGAGCTCTTCTACATTGGCAGGCAGGTTCTTCACCGCTGAGCCACCAGGGAAGCCCGTTCTCAGATTAGAGCGCCGCTATTCACTTACTTGAGAAACACATCCATCTATATATCTCCTAGGTGTTAAAATGAATACAGGCCCCTCTGATACAGATGGGCACTCTTACTGTTCCCCTAGCCCAGATCACGTCCACAAAGTCTCTCTCGCTGCTTTTCCAAGTCTGACGTCAGCTTTCGGGCTCCACAGAACCCCCAGCTTCTTTCTGAAATCTATCAACACAGCCAAAGTGCCCTTGCCCGCTTTGGCATGGTTTCAGGGCAGCTTGCCCGGCATAGCATTTGGCGTTCCCTTCACGTGTCTTCGCTAGTTGCAGTTTCACGTGCGTATGTCTTAACCCCAAAGAGAATCTAGGGTCCTTGGGGGAACACAATCCATTGTACCTGTCTCTGTATTCTCTGCCTTTCATACGTTCCTGCTTTACCCTCATGTGTACTTGGGAACTGACTTCTAACATGCACCGAACTAGTGACTGATAAGCTGCCTTTGATGAAACTAAAATGCTATGTTACTATGTAAGTTATTCAAATAAGAAGAATTGATATATTTTGTTTGATTTATTTAAAATTGGTGTCTCTTACGTATAGAAGTTTACCAAAAGACATGCAGCACGAGTTCACAGTAGCACTCGGTGCAAGCCCTGAGCGGGCACCGTGAGCCGGCATCCGTTCACCAGTAGCAGCATGGACAGTGAACAGAAGTGGATTACAGCAAAGAGAAGAGAACGAACAGCCTCCCACTGCAAGCAGCCCACACCTAAGCCAAACCAGGTCAGGCAAAAATTTACTCCCCATTTCGCAAGGTCTCATGCAGAATCAAACTCCTGAACCTTTACAAGGCCCACCACCGTGGGCCATGGGCATCTGGCCTCAGGCATCTCCCTGACACCAGCCTGGCTGGTCTGTCCTTGTTCGGACTCCTCTAGTCCCGCCATGGCTCTCGCACAGTCAGCTCATTTCTGCCTCAGGCTGGACCCTCTAGACCTTTCTCCCGGATACACATGGGGCTCCTTCCGTCCAATCCTTCCCAGTGTTGGCCCAAACGTCACCTTCTCAATGAGGCCTTTCCTGGCTGTCCCATTAGACTGCGCCCTGAGCCCTCACCTCATCCCCTCCAGCATCCTCTGCCCGCCCCCTCTCCTGCCCTCGCTTGGCACCTGGTGATATGTTCTGTACTTTATTCTGATTATCATCCCTCAGAAGCTCAAGCAGTTTTTTCTTTAATGTTCACTGCTGTATCCCAAATGCCCGATTCAGTGTCTAGTGCTCAGTACATATTTGGTGAATTTAAAAGAGAGTGGACAAGACTTTTGCCTGAGGAGGCCCTATACTAGAATGGCTATAAATCCTGATAAATTCCTCTCTTAAGTCTGGAAACAAATGATTTTCTGTGTAAGAAATAACAATTTTATAAAACTTTTTATGGAAGTGCAAACTACAGAAAGGAGTACATCATAAGTGTATAGCTGGTACATTTTAACCAGCGAAATACTAGAACCCAGATAAATAGAAATGGCCCTTGTGGCGTTCTCTTTCATTCACAGTCAACTGCCTACC
>SJYA01000657.1:254950-280007 GCA_006410615.1 Neotragus moschatus
GAGTGAACTCTGGGAGTTGGTGATGGACAGGGAGGCCTGGCGTGCTGCGATTCATGGGGTCGCAAAGAGTCGGACACGACTGAGCGACTGAACTGAACTGAACTGAGGAGGAGAGAAAGTGAAGACCAATACAAGAACAGGCTACTTTCTAAATATTATGCTGCAAATGGGAAAAGAGACATGGCCAGTAGCTGGAAAGGAAAGGAGGGTCAAGACAACTTTCTCTTGATTTTTCTTTTTGTTCTGGAAGTTGGGAGCAATGATGGTAGTTTATATGCTGAAGAGAAGAGGCCCCTAAGAAAGGAAAACTCTGTGGAGACTCTGTAGAGAAGGAACTGCTCTCTTCACTGGCATCCCCCCAACATCTAGAACAGAGGCTCTTAAGAAGTACTTGGGCAGTGCATGAGTGAATGAAGGTACCAGACACATCCCTATCAGGGCTGTTTTACAGCTTCATGTGAAAATAAATCACCAGAGTACTTCCGTAGGATGGCAACTAGAACAACTGTAACGTCACCCAGTGATGAATCTTATTAGGCCCATGTAGGCACTGACTGAGCAGAGTCTGCCTCCTGAAACCTAACTGGGACTCAAATATTACATGTCCGTGTGTCAGCCAAGAGTAGAGGCACTGGTGCGTAACAATGCCAGGATTCTAGCCTCTCCGAAGGGCATCACTATGCACTGGTTCCCTCAATATCACGTGACCACCAGGGCTTTGGTTACCTTGGAGCAGCATGGCGGGGTGTAGAAGAACACAGATTCTAGGGTCAGACTATTTGGGCTGGGTACAGATCCTGCCTAAAAATAAACAAATGGCCCGGGACATGTTATTTAACTTCTCTGTGTCTTTTTCCTTAGCTGTTAGGAAGTCAATATTAGTGCCTATTTCCTAGGGTTGTTATGAAAATTGTATAAATAATCGTAGGTAAGTAGAATAATCCTGAGCACATGCTAAAGTCAGTGATAAATAAAAACTTTAGAAATGTCAGACCCCTTTTGGCTTTAGGTAAAGTCCAGGATCCATTCAGTCCTTTTGTCTTTGACATTCATGGATGGTCCCAACAATCTTGCCTTCCCCTCTCCTTTTAGAGCTTGTCTTCTCTCTCAATCTCACAGGCAAATGTTCCCTAGGTCTGCTGATCACATCCCATGCTTGAGCTTTCCTCTCTTTCTCCCTTGAGTACCGAACGTGTTCTTCAGTTTCATTAGCCAAATCATCTCCTTTCTTAAACAAAAGCATTCCTAAAATCTCACCTTCCCACTAAAAAAGGAGACATGTTACCCAGAGCACTCTGCTTTCTAAACATACAAGCTTCTAAGGTTTACCTCTGGCAGCGATATTTTTTCCTTTGTTCATGCTGTTATTAATCCCCTTCCCTTTCCTTTACAAATCATTCTTGCTGTCAGAGCATAATTCCTTGAGGACGAGAGCGTATCTAGTATAATAAAGGAACTGAGACATGTGGCTTCTTGTTCAAATTCTTCTGATAAAACTGCCATCTGACCTGACGGAGGCTGCTTCATCCGCCTGGGCCTCAGTTCTCTGTTCTGTCAAATGAACAGTGAGGGCAAAATGATGGTGGTGGTGACGATGATTGCAACTAGCACGTATTAAACACTTAAGTATATTAACTAAGTCTTACAACAGCTCTGTAGGGCGTGTCCTGTTACTACCCATATCACCCTGAATGCACCCAATCTCATCTGATCTTGGAAGCTAAGCAGGGTCGGGCCTGGTTAATACTTGGATGGCAGATGAGTTTCAAATTAAGTTACCTTGAAAAAACTATATTCTAAGCACATTTCAGCCATGCTTTGGTAGACTAGCTAACTGAATGAACGAAGCCTCAAAAATTTAGGGGAAAACATGATAGTTACTTGGCTTAGTAGCATCTCAGCTTAATTTAGAAGGAAAAAAAAAAAAAAGCGACCCTAATATCTCTTACCTTTAGGAAGAAAGGACTGAGAAAATCATTGAGGGGACAGATTTTAGACTGAAGAAGGATGGAAAAGAAGGCATAATTTAAGAAAGATTTATCCCTGGGAACAAATCTCCCAGCAGCCTGGATAAACCATGGGGAAAATAGCATGCTCAGTGAAACAAGACGGCCTGTGTGTTGATGATGGGTGAAGAGGACAGACAGAAAGGAACGTAGGCATGTATGACAGTATTCTTTCTCCCTCTGTATATGTTTGAAGGCTTGGCATAATAAAAAGTTTCTAAAATTTAAATTAAAAAAAAAATACCATGTGCACATTATTCCATTAAACGCCCCCTAGAAGGATCTGAGTATCAGCGGTCTGTATGTCTTGACTCCAGCATGTTGCTCTTAACAGTTGGCTAGAACACACAGTACAGTCTCCAAGGAGGCTGCCTGCCCTCTTGGCAGCAGGGCAAGTGCCACGATGCAGCTGCTGCTGGCATGCTGAGAGCTGGAAGGGGAGAAATTAGACAGCGAAATAAGAGTAAGTCACAAAGGGAACGGGAGTCAAAATTCAAGGACCCCACACCTACTAACCCTGATCACCAAGTCCCGGACTTGGCAGCCAGTGGCAGCAGTGGTGGGGGCTGAGGGCTGAGACAGGTGCATGAGTCCCCCTGCAAAAAGCAGCCTTCTCTCTCTGACACAAGGTCTTTCAGTTTTTTTCCATTTGCATAATAAAATGGGTCTTTAAAGGGAAGAATGAGTATGTCAACCACAATAGGGTGGGAAGAAAAGAATCAATTAACCTTGCGGTTTATAGCCAAATTTTTAAAAAATTACTTCAAATATTATGCTCATAAAGCGTAGTCATTATTTTTGTGACTAATCTTGCTCACAGAATTACTGATATGATGATACTTTTGAATATAAGGTCCTTCCTATAATGTAGCTTTCATATTGCTTTTTCAGATTACGTTTGCCCTTACAAGGGTAAGTGAGAGTATACCATGTCAGAATCATTTTTTAATCTCAGGGAGAAAATAAATTTCCTTATCTACATCATTTACAAATAACCAGGTGTTTTCATGTCTGTATAAAAATTACTTGTTCATCAGTTAACCTGTTACAAATGGGCTAGCCAAGTGTATCTTGGGTTCCTTACATTCTCTTATCTTTGTTTATAGGCTCTATTCCTCCCTTTCTTGCAGAAGGGCTGTAAAAATTCATGAGGCTCAATCTGTAAAATCTTCTCAGAGCTTAAGGAAAAACACACTCTGAGAATACGAGGCACATAACACTTTTTAGTCAAGGTTCAGAAAAATGAAGTCACCTCTCCAGAGCATCAGAAGGTTAGTGGCGTCCTTCTGAACTTCATTCTTGGGTGTGTGGAAGCAAGAAAATGCAGGTTTAAGAGCAGACTACTACTACATTTTTCCTGGCACAAAGGCCCCACTAACCACCAGGAAATCTATTAAGGGTTGCCGACTTTGCAAACCCCTTGACAATTTGGAGATTTCACCTGCTTAGCCATACCTGACTTAAATATAAATAAGTTTACTAATATGTATAGCACCTATATTTGGCATCTTTTAAAACCTCCTGCCTTTTTCAGTAACCTGTGCCTGAGATAAGTATAGATAAAATAGTGTCCTATAAAAGCAAAATACTGAAGCATTAAAATTTAGAAAGCAGCCTTAACCCCAACAGTAATAGAACCTATTAAAAGAACATGAAACCAGGTATAAAACACTCATCTAACACCTTCAATTTACATACAAAGAAGGTAGCTATATCAAGTGTATTTCTAGGAAAGGAGTTAGAGGAAGAAGAGGTAATATCAAGCTCTGGCTGCCTATGCCTTTAAATTTTATGTCTATAAATAAAAGACATTCCTTTGGACAATAGCCTGAAAAGGGAACACCTACTCCTGTCACTTTATCTCCCCAGATAACTATCCATTCTATTTTGGCTTCAGCTGGTATCTGCTTGCATCACATCGGTGTCTTGATTGGGGGGCAGGAGGAGGGGGGCAAATCTGAGTCAGAAGTATCAGGGGACGAGAGGTTAGAAAAAGGTGATACAAGCAGGGCACCCTGCAGACAGGACCCAAACTTCTTATTTCTTCTAAGAAGCTACTTGCCAGGAACTGTCTTGCTAGCTGATAGAAGCCAGAGGATTGGGCTCTTCTACCTACCCGAGTCCTATCAGCTGGGAGAAATTATACTGCAAATGTAGAGACCACGTCCTATTTTTCTGGAAATCCCCACTACCCAGAACAACTGTACCTGCACATAACAAGCACCCATTAAATATTGTGAATGGCGTGGAATCTGGCCCCCTTGTTTCTCTGATTCCCTGGACTTGATTTTTAAATTAAGGGGCTGGTCCAAAGAAACAAAGAAAAGCCCAGAATACTTCATTGCTGATGCCAATAAATGAGGCAGAAGAGAGCTGAAGGCACGGAAAGTGGCTGTCTTCCATGAGACTTGGGCTCCCAGATCAAGGATGCTACATATTTTAGGAGCAAACTAAGATGCTGGGTTAGAAAGCAGGTATTTTCTTTGCTCCTTCCTCTCTCTGATCTAGGACGTCATTTCAGCTTACATTTTGGTTTGATACTCTTGTTTCAGTGTTTGCTCCCTTTTTCTTTTCTTCCCTCAGTGTTTCCACCTGCCTGTGCTTCCTGCTTCTCCCATCTTTAAAAATGAAAAGTTTTCTTGACTTCCTCTTTTCAGAACTCCAGCTGAATGTATACAAGTGAAGAAGGGGAAGCAAGCTGGCTGGCACTTGCCTCTGTAATCTGTTCCATGTATTCTTGGAAAAGTGGCTTGACTAAAGCCGGAAAATCTTCAGTACCAGCCAACTGGAGTGGGGGAGAAGTGGAAAGAGGAAAGAGGAGCATTTTAGGAAATGAACCAGCAAGAAACACTGTGTGCAGTGGGGGATCCTGTTTTATACTAGTTTTGAAAATATAAAGGGCTGCTTCAGTGACTCTTTTAAAAAAGACATTTAAACAGTTTATATATATATATANGAACTCCAGGAGTTGGTGATGGACAGGGAGGCCTGGTGTGCTGTGATTCATGGGGTCGCCAAGAGTTGGATACAACTGAGTGACTGCACCGAACCAAACAAAACTGAAGCTTTAATTTGCTTTTATTCTGCAATACATTCTCACTCTAAGTAATTGTATCAATTACCGGAAATCCACGCTCAGTCACTCAGTTGCCTCAGACTCTTCGAAACCCCACAGACTGTAACCCACTGGGTTCCCCTGTCCAAGGAATTTTCCAGGCAAGAATACTGGAGTAGGGTGCTATTTCCTGTTCCAGGGAATTGTCCCAAACTCGCGTCTCATGCATTGGCAGCCAGATCTTATACCACTGAGCCACCTGGGAAGCCCATTCTCACCCTTTTTCCAATAAATCCTATATGGTGGTGGTCACTAAGTCATATCTGACTCATGACTCCATGGCCTACAGCCCACCAGGCTTCTCTGTTCATGGGATTTCCCACCAGTGGGTTACCATTTCCTTCTCCAGGGCATCCTTCTGACCCAGGGATGGAACTCAGCTTTCAAACACAAGTTTTCTGCATCGCAGGCAGAATCTTTACCTCTGAGCCACCAGGGAAGCGGATAAATCCTAAATAAAAGCGGATAAATCCTAAATATATATCTCTAGTTCAGATGTTTCTTCAGAGAATCAAACCTTATACCTGTCTATTTATTATCTTCTTTTGCATGTCTCTCAGATACATTTTTAGGTCTTTAATCCATTTTGAGTTTGTGCATCATGTTAGAAAGTGTTCTAATTTTATTCTTTTACATAGCTGTCCAGTTTTCCCAGCACCACTTTTAGTTTTGCCTCCTTTGTCAAAGATAAGGTGCCCATAGGTGTGTGGGTTTATGTCTGGCTTTCTATCTTGTTCCAATGCTCGATATTTCTGTTTTTGTGCTAGGACCATACTGTCTTGATGACTATAGCTTTGTAATATAGGCTTGCAGTATAGTCTGAAGTCAGGAAAATTGATTCCTCAAGCTCTATTCTTCTTTCTTAAGGTTGCTTTGACTATTCAGGTCTTTTGTGTTTCCATATGAATTGTGATTTTTTTTGTTCTAGTTCTGTGAAAAATGTCATTGGTAATTTGATACAGACTGCATTGAACCCTGTAGCTTGCTTTGGGTAGCATAGTCATTTTCACAATGTTGATTCTTCCATCTAAGAGCATGGTATATTTCTCCATCTGTTTATGTCATCTTTGATTTCTTTATCAGTGTCTTAGAGTTTTCTGTATACAGCTCTTTTGTCTCCTTGAAAGCATTAGTCACTCAGTCGTGTTTGACTTTGTGAGACCCTATAGNTGGGTAGCATAGTCATTTTCACAATGTTGATTCTTCCATCTAAGAGCATGGTATATTTCTCCATCTGTTTATGTCATCTTTGATTTCTTTATCAGTGTCTTAGAGTTTTCTGTATACAGCTCTTTTGTCTCCTTGAAAGCATTAGTCACTCAGTCGTGTTTGACTTTGTGAGACCCTATAGACTGTAGCCTGTCAGGATCCTGTGTCCATGGGATTTTCCAGGCAAGAGTACTGGAGTGGATTGCCATTTCTTTCTCCAGGGGATCTTCCCAACCCAAGGGTCGAAACTGGGTCTCCTACATTGCAAGCAGAGTCTTTATCATCTGAGCCACCAGGGAAGACCAGTTTTGTCTCATTAGGTAGATTTATTCTTATGTATCTTATCCTTTTTGTTGCAGTCATGCATGGGATTGATTCCTTAATTTTTCTTTCTGGATTTTCATTATTAGTGTATAGAAATACAAAGGATTCCTATACACTATCCTGCAACTTTACTAAGTTCACTGATTAGCTCTAGTAATTTTCTGATAGTATCTTTAGGGTTTTATGTGTATAGCATCATGTTATCTGTAAACAGCAAGAGTTTTATTTCTTATTTTCCAATCAGGATTCCTTTTATTTCTCTTTCTTCCCTGATTGCCATGGCTTGGACTTTTAAAACTGTGTTAAATGATAGTGACAAGTGTGGGTATCCTTGTCATGTTCCTGATCTTCAAGAAAATACTTTCAGTTTTACATCATTGAGAATAATTTTTGCTGTGGGTTTAGCATACATGGGGGCTTCCCTTGTGTCTCAGCTGGTAAAGAACCTGCCTGCAACTCGAGAGACTTGGATTCAATCCCTGGCTTGGGAAGATCCCCTGGAGAAGAGAAAGGCTACCCATTCCAGTATTCTGGCTTGGAGAATTCCATGGACTCTATAGTCCATGAGGTTGCAAAGAGTCAAACACAACTGAGGGACTTTCACTTTCACTCTTATCATATATGGCCTTTATTATGTTGAGGTAGGTTGTTTTTATGCCCTTTTCTGAAGAGTTTCTTTATCATAAATGTGTGCTGAATTTTGTGGAAAGCTTTTTCTGCATCTATCATCATAAGATTTTTATCTTTTACTTTGTTAATATGGTGAAAATTACCATAGTATTTTAAGCACACATATTTTTGTATGCATCTCTAAAAAATTAAGGAGTCTTTTTAAAAATATCAAAATATCAGTGACTCATAATTATTTTTCTTTTTTTTTAATCTTGATTTACATCAGAATCCAAATAAAGTCCACATATCAGTCAGTTCAGTTCAGTCACTCAGTCCTGTCCGACTCTTTGCGACCCCATGAATCACAGCACACCAGGCCTCTCTGTCCATCACCAACTCCCAGAGTTCACTCAGACTCACATCCATCGAGTCAGTGATGCCATCCAGCCATCTCATCCTCTGTTGTCCCCTTCTCCTCCTGCCCCCAATCCCTCCCAGCATCAGAGTCTTTTCCAATGAGTTAACTCTTTGCATGAGGTGGCCAAAGTACTGGAGTTTCAGCTTTAGCATCATTCCTTCCAAAGAAATCCCAGGGCTGACCTCCTTCAGAATGGACTGGTTGGATCTCCTTGCAGTCCAAGGGACTCTTAAGAGTCTTCTCCAACACCACAGTTCAAAAGGCNTGAGGTGGCCAAAGTACTGGAGCTTCAGCTTTAGCATCATTCCTTCCAAAGAAATCCCAGGGCTGATCTCCTTCCACATGGACTGGTTGGATCTCCTTGAAATAAGTGCTATGGCTTCAGTGCCAAACTGGCCTGGAAATGAACACCTGCAATTTCCAAAAGTGCTCTTAACTGTACAGATTCTACACTCAGAGTTCACCAGAGCTCCATGCGTCCCTCCCGTGCTTTCTGTGCAGGTGGGATGATGGGAAGTCTCTGAAGAAACTAGATCATTTATGGCCTACCGATGAGGATGGAAATAAGGGTTTAGATTATGAGTTCTGATAAATACTGAAAAGCACATGATACTAGTTACTAGTGATTGTAACTGTATGAACTTCATTTTGGTTCGGTCCTAATGTTCTGATAGTGTACCTAAGTCCACTCCCAGAGATCGTTCACATTTCATGAGCGTTTATTTGTGAGTCACTATTCTAAGAATTTTTTTACCTGTATTATCTCAATGTTTCCATTTAAAAGGTGGAATACACTGAAACACAGAGAATTTGATCTAACTCTGGAAGTAGACTTTTAGCTGCTGGACTATTCTGCCTTGCAAATATAATCCAGTCTAAGGAAACTTCTCTTCATGACTTTTAAAATGTGCTGTGATTGCTTGTAATGATCAAAAGAGCATCTTCTCCTTGAGAAAGGGCTGTAGGATACTTTTCTAATAATCATACTTTCTTTTTTTCTCAAAACCAAAGCACAAGGAATGGTAAGATACCAACTTAACAAAAAAAAAAAAAAAGGAAAAACATTGGATGTTGTATTATGACTCATTTTTATATCCTGCTGGATATTGCTATTCTATGTGAATTAGAAACTCTAAAATTGTACACTCTTTAGACTATTTTAATCTGTAAAAGCACCATTGTGAAGCCTCAGTGATATATTTTGAAAATAACCTTTTTACCTTAACCAAATATATTCCAGTTAAATTTAAGAACTTAAAGTAACCACATATTGTCTTTTGTTCAATGAAGAGGACTCTTCCTGAAACACACCCTCTGTGGTCAATTTTGCAGGGACACGGACAACTGACTGCATTCAGCTGCTCACATTTCCCAGCTCATGGCACTTGGTGAGCAATGGCAAAAAGGTGCCAAGTGGCTGGAACCTGGGTTGCAGTTTATTTTTAGGAAACCAAGAAGATACGTTGCCTATAACAGGCCCAAACCACATGATCTGGGTCTACTTAACATTATTCCTGAACCAACTATGCTAAGAGGATTATATCACTGGCAAGACAAGAGAATGAGAACATTTCCGGGACTCAATATAGTAGCAAGCTTCTGGGTGGACTCTTACATGAAGGAAAAAAAGGGAAGGACATCATCACTATTTATGCCCAAAGCAGCACAAAGAAAAGGGGTGCTTGCATGCTCAGAGTGTACAGCTGATTTTACAAAGGCCCACAAGTGCATTTTTCCTTCCCATTTATTTAACGGCTTTAAACTAAAACCTCAACAAAAATTGATTAAAAGGACACTATGCTTCAAAGGATACTATCATGAAAGTTAAAAGGCAACCTGCAGAATGGGAGAAAATATTTGCAAATCATATCTGATAAGGGCTATGAATCTAGAATATATACACTCTTATAACTCAGTAACAAAAAAGATAACCTATATGAAAAACAGGAGAAGGATCTGAATAGACATTTCTTCAAAGAAGATAAATGGCCAATACACACTGAAAAGATGCTTGACATCATTAGCTGTGAAGGAAATGCAAAAAGAAAAAAAAAACCCTTAAGATACCTACAATGAGATACTACACACCCGTTAGGATGGCTATAATCAAAAAGTCAGAAAACAACTGCTGGCTAAGATGCGGAGAAACTGGAACCATCACACATGGCTGGTGGGAATAGCAAATGGTGCAAATACTCTGGAAAACAGTTTGGCAGTTTCTCAGACATTTAATCAGAGAATTATCATAATGCCAGCAATTTCACTCCTAGATATATATTTAAGAAAATTAAAAACAGGTATTCAAAAAAATACTTCTGTATTTGTATAGTAGGGTTATTCACAATAGCCAAAAGGTAGAAACAACCCAACTGATGAATGGATAAACAAAGTGTGGTATATCCACATAATGGAATATTATTCAACAATTAAAACTATAAAAAGAAACAAATTACTGATACATGTTTCAAATGGATGATGCTTGAAAACATTATGCTAAGTGAAAAAAGTAAGTCACAAGGTGAAGTGAAGTGAAAGTCACTCAGTCCATGTCCGACTCTTGGTGACCCCATGAACTATACAGTCCATGGAATTCTCCAGGCCAGAAGACAGGAGTGGGTAGCCTTTCCTTTCTTCAGGGGATATTCCCAACCCAGGAATTGAACTCAGGTCTTCCGCACTGTAGGTGGTTTCTTTACCAGCTGAGCCACAAGGGAATCCCAAGAATACCGGAGTGGGTAGCCTATCTCTTCCTCAGCAGATCTTCCCGACACAGGAACCAAACCCGGGTCTCCTGCATTGCAGGCAGATTCTTTAACAACTGGAGCTATCGTGGAAGCCTGCATGTAATTCTACTTATATGGAATATTCAGGAGAGGCAAATCCATTGAGACAGAAAGTAGATTAATAGTGAAAAGTTCACCTTTGCTTCCAACAGCTCAAAGCTACATCTTCAAGTCAAAGGACGATGTATTGATCATAGTGAGTGTTTTTTATTTTCTTAAACATTCAGCCAGACTCATAGAAGAAACATTTTCATCCTTTTGCCAACATATTTTTCAAAATCATAAATCTATGATGATTTTTAAATTTCATCTACACAGTATATAATATTTAGATAAACTTCAGAGGAACACTGTAGATTTTACTATACTAATGCACTTAAAAAACACACACCTTTATAAGCTCTTCCCCTCCATTGTAATTACCATGGCCCAATTCCTTCTCTTCATTTTACTGTTCGCTTTATTGTAGTAATAATCATCCTCAGACACATGAATTTATTGTAGGAAAAATTAAGCTCTTCTATTAAGAGATACCCTTCTACAAAAATTTTTAAGTAATCATAAAAATGTGTAATACATTGTTTTGGTTGATTATCTACTACAAATCAATAATTCAGAAGAAATTTCTAACACTTGGCCTGTGGTCATAGTATATATATATATAGCTTCCCTGGTGGCTCAGACAGTAAAAGCGTCTGCCTGCAATGCAGGAGAACCGGGTTCGATCCCTGGGTCACAAAGATCCTCTGGAGAAGGAAATGGCAACCCACTCCAGTATTCTTGCCTGGAAAAATCTCATGGATGTAGCCTGGTAGGCTACAGTTCATGGAGTCGCAAAGAGTCGGACACGACTGAGCGACTTCATACACACACATATACATGCATATATATATATATTTAATTCATACTAATTTTTTTTGTTGCCAAGAAATATGGTACAGTGATCAATAAAAGGTCTTCATGGATAGAAATCTGAGTTCAAGTAGAAAAAAGAATGATGCAAAATTTCTGATTGGTAAGATGGCACCCCACTCCAGGACTCTTGCCTGGAAAATCCCACGGGCAGAGGAGCCTGGTGGGCTACAGTCCATGGGGTCGCAAAGAGTCGGACACGACTGAACGACTTCACTTTCACTTTTCACTTGCATGCATTGGAGAAGGCAATGGCAACCCACTCCAGTGTTCTTGCCTGGAGAATCCCAGGGATGGGGAAGCCTGGTGGGCTGCCATCTCTGGGGTCGCACAGAGTTGGACACAACTGAAGCGACTTAGCAGCAGCAGTAGCAAAGAGCTTGTTCCTGTATTTTTTTAGACAGATGATGTCATGTGTCAAACTGCTAAGGGATTTCAATTTCATTGGATAAATATGAAAGAATGATGTCATAGTTTTATGTTTAAATGTCAATATTTACAATATGTGGGAAACTCCATCCTTTGAAACCGTTCAAGTTGTGACAGAAAATTTCCTATGACATCTTAGTATAAGAGGATACATTATTGGAGTATATATACTAAATTGTCTTCACATTTAAGAGATAATGCCAAATTGCTCTCTAGAGTACTTGTCTCTACTTATACTGGCTCTGAGGGCTTTCTTTTTCTCACGTCACCACCAAAACTTAGTGATTTCCAGGTTTTTTAATCTTTCCCAATCCGAATGTGAAAAGGTATCATATTTTAACTGTCTTTGCTTCTCAGTTCTAACACTCTGCTTCAATTCAATGTCTCATCTTAAATACCATTTCCTCAGAGAGACTTGTTCTGTTCACCCCATCTTAAAGTATATCCTCCCAAGTAAATTTACTTGCTCTCTATATCATTGCATGGGTTATTTCCTTCACTAAACTTACCACACAGAGAAGGCAATGGCACCCCACTCCAGTATTCTTGCCTGGGAAATCCCATGGGCAGAGGAGCCTGGTGGGCTGCAGTCCATGGGGTCGCTACTAGTCAGACACGACTGAGCGACTTCACTTTCACTTTTCACTTTCATTCATTGGAGAAGGAAATGGCAGCCCACTCCAGTGTTCTTGCCTGGAGAATCCCAGGGATGGGGGAGCCTGGTGAGCTGCTGTCTATGGGGTCGCACAGAGTTGGACATGACTGAAGTGACTTAGCAGCAAACTTACCACAACTTGATATAATTTTATATGTCTGTCTGTTTTTATTTTAGACTTAGTTTTCAGTCTTTATCTCCTACTAAAATTCAAACTCTGTGAGCCAGGGTCCCTATGTAGTAAACTGCACGTGTAGTATGTGGCAGACACACAGTGGACATAGCAAACACTGAATGGACAAACGCTGCTGAGCTGAGTGATCAAATAGTCTTCATTTTCTAGTTTTCTTTTCTTTTTTGTTAGGTTTGATGACTGGATAATAAAAGAGCCAGTAATAATTTTTTATAGTTATTTCCTTGTTTCCAAACTCAAATGGTATGGATCAAAGCAGCATTCCTGTCAAGATTCCACCAATTTCTCCCCTTCCTTTCCTGTAACAATGCTCAGAGAAATAACTTCTAGCAAGCATTTCACTAATAGTAACTTTCATTCAGCATATTATCTATTGTCATTGTTGAGACCACCGGAAGTGTCACTTGACTCTGCCTTTCTTGGTGAAAGTACTGCATTTGGTACTGAGTATAATTTTAACAAAACTGTCAGCATTTTAGACACCAGACCAACTGCTGATGTTAGGATTAGAGACTTCCTGGAGTGAAAGCACACGTTCAACCCAATTACCAAATTCACTGGGACGCATTAAAAATTGCCAAAACGCATTCTCTTTTTGAAAACATTAATTACTTGTCACTCTATCTTGAGATGGCAAACTGAAGCACAGATTGACCGTGAGGTGTATTTTGATACATTTAGTAGCATAACAGATTCTGTTACATTCAGTTAAAGTCACTGTGGAGAAATAAATGACACTGAGGCTTGTCAAGTTGCAAGAGGCATCAATTTATAATAATATTTTTAAAATGTTAAAAACAATCATTAAAAATTATATGCCAGATCGTATATCATTGATTTCAAATACCTTTGAATGGTGCCTGAAGTGTTTCAGAATTCTTTTCCTCATTTAGTAATATGTTAAAAAAAATTTCTAATTGGCTTAATTCATATTGGCTTGAACAGTCAAAGCATCAAAAGATGATTACCAATTAAAAACAGTTTAAGAATTTTGTAACTGCATGTAAAGAAACCAAATGGCTTTAAGGAACTTGGCCAAAAGAGTATAAATAATGACCTGCACTTTTTCCATTAAAAATGCACATCCTAGTTATAAAAGTGACAAAGCTAATATAATACAGAAGAAAGAGATGAATTAGGCATCAGAAAATCAATTGCATTCATCTATTTTAAAAAAGTATCGGGGTCCCTATAGTGTGTCTGGCACAAGACTGGGCAACATTTAAAGTGGGGGATAAACAGCTGCAGTGCTACTTTGGCGAGGATCACAGTGCAGAGGGGAAATCGGGCAAAAGGCAAGAAAAGCAACTGTGGGAAGTACTGGCTGCGAGGAAGGAACAGCCGGCAACGAAAAGAAATGGCTTGGGTAGTGGGCACGAAGAAGGGCAAGATAACAAGCGCTGACTACACATGCGATGAAACAATTTTAAGTGAAAAACCTCTAAACTTGTATGACTCAACTGCCAAACTTGAATGTTAAAATATTTGAAATTTGGGAAGAATTATTATTGAATATTACTTGTTCCAATATTCTAACTCAATACATATCAATTTTTGAAATCTACTCCAATGTTATGATAGTGTCTGGTGTGGTTACTAAAACATAAACAAAGACTGTAAACATTCCACCATGATTTTGAAAAGCCACTTTTAAAAATCCCTACTACTTGGATGAGTGTTCTTTTTGGGGAATAGATCAGTAGACAAATAAGTAGTGACCAGTAAGAGAAGGATATTGGCATGTCTAGCGCCTTTCTAAAAACTGAGATATAATTGACATATAATATTGTATTGGTTTCAAGTATATAAGAAGTATTTGTATGTATTGCAAAATGGTCACCACAATAAGCCTGGTTAACATCCATTACCACAGAGTTGCAAAAATAACTTTTTTCTTATGATAAGATCTATTCTCTTAGCAACTTTCATATATACAAATAGAGCATTATTAACTGTATTCTCCATCCTGTGGATCACCTTCCCAGGACTCACTTGCTTTATAATATACAGTTTGCATCTTTTGGCCACCTCCACTCATTTCTCCTGATTGTGGCAACCCCACACCTCTGGCAACCACCAATCTGGTTTTTAGACTCCACATGTAAGTGAAATCATATGGTATTTGTCTTGCTCTGCCTGACTTATTCCCCTTAGCATAACACCCTCAAGTCCATCCATGTTGTTGCAAGTAACATTTTATATATGCGTGAATACACACATATATATACACACACACACACATTTCTCTATATAGATGCATATATGTCTCACTTTGGCTCTATCCCTTCATTCACTGATGGACACTTAGTTGCTTCCATTTTTGGCTGTTAAAAATAATCCCACAATAAACATGGGGGCACATAAAACCTTCTGAGCTAGTGTTTTCATTTCCTTTAGATAAATAACCAAAACTAGAATTGCTGGGTCACATGGTAGTTATATTTTTAGTTTTTTGAGGAACCTCTAGACTGTTTTCCATAGTGGGTGCACCAACTTACATTCCCATCAAGAGGGCACAAGCATTTCCTTTTCTCCATATTCTTACCAACACTTATCTCTTGTCTTTTTGGTAACAGCCATTCTTCAGGTTTTAGGTGATATCTCATTGTGATTTTGATTTGCATTTCACTGATGATAAGTAATGTTAAGCAGACTTTAATATATCTATTGGCCATCTGTATGTCTTCTCTGGAAGAATATCTACTCAGGTTTCTGCCCATTTTTAAATCGCATTGTTTTTCTGCCATTTCGTTGTGTAAGTTCTTCATATACTTTGGATATTAGCCCTTTATCAGATAAAAGGTGTGCAAACATTTTCTCCTACCCTGTAGGTTACTTTTTAATTTCGTTGAAGATTGAGATTGCTGTTCAGGAGCATTTTAGTTTGGTCCCACATATTTATTTTTGCTTCTGCTGCCTTTGCTTTTTGGTGTCAAATCCTAAAATCATCATCATGACCCATGTCCATGGGCTTATCATCTATGTCTTCTTCTAGAGTCTCATGGTTTCTGGTTTGAGGTTCAAGTCTTTAACACATTTTGGGTTAATTCTTACATGTTGTGTCAGATGGTGGTCCAGTTTCATTCTTTCGCATGTGGCTGTCTAGTTTCCCCAATACCATTTATTGAAAAGGCTGTCCTTACGCTATAGTATATTCTTGCCTCCTTGTCGAAAGTTAACTGACCTAAGTGTATGGGTTCATTTCTGAGCTCTCTATTCTATTCCACTGGTCTACATGTCTGTTTATATGCCAATATCATACTCTTTGGATTACTACAGATTTGTAAATTAGTTTGAAATCAGGGGGCATGATGCCTCCAGCTTTGTTCTTCTTTCTCAAGACTGCCTTAATTATTCACAGTCTTGTGATTTCATACAATTTTTAGGATTTTTTTTTTTCTGTGTCTGTGGAAAATGCCATTGGAATTTTGGCAGGGGCTGTACTGAATTTATAGACTGCTTTGGAAAAAGTTAATTCTTCCAATCCACGAACATAGAATACCTTTCCATTTATTTGTGTCTTCAACATCCTATACTTTTCAGTGTACAAGTCTTTAGATTCCTTGGTTAAATTTATTCCTAGGTATTATTTTGGTGAAGTTGGAAAAATATCACTATTTTAAAAAAAATTTCCCTGGTGGCCTAGGGGCTAAGACTCTGCACTCCCAATGCAGGGCACCTGGGTTCTATCCCTGGTCGGGGAACTAGACCCTGCATCCTACAGACTAAGACCCAGGCACAGTCAAATAATGACATACATGTGTGTGTGTTACTATTTAGATAAGCTTTTTAATAAGGCTCATCTGGTTATATTTTATATTCTAACTGTGATATTCTATGCCTATTGTATTTTCAATGGGAGTATCTCCAGCTGTAAGCGTTGTATGGAGTGTGATATCTGTCAGAAATAACAATTAAAAATCTTTCTGTGAAAAAGATGTCCTTGATAAGCAGGTTTGACCAAGAACGCTTACTTCCATGGGAAAGAGGAGGGAGAAGCTAGAACTATTTTACAGATAAGAGCGAACACGTGCTCCTTTATCTTCCCTGTGTACTCAAGTAACACGGGCCGTGTGGGGCACCATGGGACACCTTGCCGGGCGCATGCGTCATCCGAACCCGCGCGGCCACCCCGTGGATGAGCAGTGGTCCCCCTAATGTAGAGACGAGGAAAGTGAGCAGAGACAGTAAATAATGGGTCCGAGGCCACAGTGCACACGCCACAGAACACCACTCTACTCTGCTCTTCAAAACTGAACTCTGGATGACTTTTCTACATGTGAGCAATTCTTTAGCTCAAATAAAGGCTGTTCTCACAATACTAACACAGAGAGTACTGAAGCTTAGCAAGAGAAAATCGCTAAGAGTCGGACACGATTGAGCAACTTCCACTTCACTTTTCACTTTCATGCATTGGAGAACAAAATGGCAACCCACTCCAGTGTTCTTGCCTGGAGAATCCCAGGGACGGTGGAGCCTGATGGGCTGCCCTCTATGGGGTCGCACAGAGTCGGACACGACTGAAGCGACTTAGCAGCAGCAGCAATTTACCAACAAATTATATAGCGTGGAGGCCTCACTCTTACTAGCATCATTTCCCAGTAATCTGCTTACATGATAGTGTAACTAGAGCATACCCAATAAAAATGTGAAATTTATGACGTATCTATATTATAAAAGTGCAATGAAAATTCTAGAGATTGAAAATTCTAATATGGTATTTACTGGCTCTTTTAAAATAACATTTCCAATGCCTAAAGTGTTCTGTTTGTAAGATTTTCATAGGGAAAACTACATCTTAAGAAAAGCTAATAACTGAACAAATTCATAAAAAAAAAACTAAAAGACTTTTTTACTTGCATTATAGGCAAAAATGAAAAAAATCTTTGCTCTAACTAAAGAGTTCAGTGAAAAATTCTGAAAGGTAGATGTTTCCTCCTATATAAAAAGTATCAGAGTCTCAAAGTGCTGATATCACTGAAAAGGACACTGGCCTTAAGATTTGACAGGAATTTCTAGTCACAAGCTTTACTACTATACTAAGATGCTTTGTGACTTAAATAAAGTGAGTCATTTAACTTCTCTGAATTCTACTGGGCTTTTTTATCTCTAAAATGAAGGGGTGGGAATACAGGATCTTTATAGATCAGCCCAATTAAATAGAAATTAATAAGAATCACCTATGTAATTTAAAATTTTCCACTTGCCACAGTAAAAGAAAAAAAAAAAGGAAAAGGTATAAATAATTTTATTGTTGTTGCTGTTCAGTTGCTAAATTGTGTCCAACTCTTTGGCAACCCCGTGGATTGCAAGCACGCCAGGCCTCCCTGTCCCTTGCTATCTCCCAGAGTTTATCCAAGGTCATGTCCATTGAATCAGTGATTCTATCCCACCATCTCATCCAAATAAGTAGTTTTAACAACATAGTTTTGTTTAACTCGTTATATCTACAACATCAGTTCAAAAAAACAATATAATAAATTATTCTTCTTTCCAGACTAAGCCTAGTACGTATTTTACTAAGTCTGGTAGGTGTTTTACTCTTAGAGCACACAACTCAGATTCAGTACAATGCACATTTAACGTGCCCAAAAGCCACATGTGTGTAGAGGCAGTTACACAAGTTCATCCTCCAATAATTAATGTAAAACGTTTCAGGAGTATTCTATTATTAAAAGCAAGGCACACCAGCAGAAATTAGGCTTAATCAAACTAGCTGTCCACACAGTGTGGTTGAACAGCAGCACCGTGAAGGTCCTCAACTACAGAGACTCGAAAAGCTACTTCAGGTGGGCACTGCTTTGGGGTAAACAGAAATCATCTGTACTTTTCAGTATTTTTAAAATATAAATCACAGAAGGACAACAAATTGACAAATTAAGTTTTTATGTGGTACAATTGAAAAATCTTTTTAGAAGCAGATGGGCTGTAAACAGCACATTAAAGGGTTCTTACTGCTTGATGTGGATGTGAGTTTTTCCTATCAGCTGGATCATCAGCATCTAACAGGACTTTGGGGGAGTAAGAATCAGAAACCTGCAGAGGGTAGACACCTAAGAAAAATTTTACCTACTTACAACTTAGCATTGTACTTTTATAGCCTAACTTTAATGGGAACTTACAGTTCAAACTAAAATAGGATAAAGACCAAAAGAAAATCTAGATAGTCATGTGCTAGACAGAATCATGCCCAAGGAAAGGCTGCCATTTAGCCTGCAGATCAGTTAATGACAGCTGAGACAGAGTGACATCAGTGAAGAATTAACAGCAGCAGTGTTGGAAAACGTCCCCAGGCTCCTCTAAGAAGATGTATTAACAAGACACGTGAAAAGTTACTGATAGAAGCACAGTTAGGCAAGCCACTTTAAAACAAGTGGGTGCTAAATGACAGATGAAATTTACACCTCGAGTTGCACCTTGAGAGGCGAAATGGGAAGACTGGCACAGAGCTTGTTGAAGGCAAAAATCTAGACTATGTATAACCTGTGTCCTCTCATCAACCAGTTCCCACTTTGAGATTCACATGGAGATGCTACAGAAATCACATCTGCAGATGACCACACAATAAATACATGAGAAGGCAGTGCCAGCCTCCTGTGAAGAGGAAGGAGGAGAAGGAACTAGGGTGGTTACCAATGCAACTTCAGCCATACATTTTTATTCAGTCAAGTGCATGGAGGCTATGAATTTAGAACAAGGATTCATGCATTACAGGAAATGTTTACTCCCTCTCACAAGCAAGGAGGAAAGTATGGCTTGATCATAAACCAAGAATTAGTATCTCAGTTTATCCTTGTAAGCAAACCTCAATGCTGAACTTATGTTCATCATGTGTGACATTATGTGTGAGGGAGGAAGAGACTCCCTGTTAATTCTTGAGACTGGAGACACGAAGACTTTGGGGGGATTACATAAGTGGGATGGTAACCTAGCTCAGTCTGGCTCCAAACCTAGAACTTCTTTCCTAGATAGAAAAGATTTTTATCTGAGAATCACAGGTGGTAAGAAATCCCCGCTGCAGAAAATACAGCAAACAAGATGTATTAAATCTTCCTTCCACAGGCTCTTAAGGTTATCTCCAGCCTACTAGTGTCATGTTTATGAACAGGTTTAAACTCAACTCAAATATACGGCACAGTACAAAGTTGAGTAATATTAAACACCACAACTCTAGGCAGCTTGCTTGATTCTCTTTTCATTTATTCTCTAAGAATAAGACAAGGACTCTTCATTGCCAATCCATACAGAGACTGACTAAATGAAACTGGGGTGTACACAAAGTTCTAGAAGCAATCAGAAGAAAAGTCCTCTACGTTTTGAGAAACTTTCATTTTAAAGTAAGGTTTACCGTTTCTCACAGAAGACTCTGCCAGTTTTTAAGCAATCACTTTAGTTAGATCTAGAAGGACCCAAGGAACAATTGACTGGGCCCAGAAAGAGGCTCATCTTGGCAGTGATCTCAAGAACAGACCAACTGTGAGCTATGACAGGGACACCTCCATGCCAAAGCCATTGACCTTTGACAGACTTCACAGTCAGGTGCTCAACTTTAAAAGCAGGGGGCTTAATACAGCATCTTCTGTTTTTCTTTCTTAAAGTAGAAAGGAGACTTTAATTTCTGCAAAGAAAGTTCACTAAAGAGATTTTTAAATCTATGCATCCAGACTGCTGTTTGGAGGGCTGGCAGTATGGGATGGGCCATCTTAAACAGAATCATATTTAAGAAGTGGTGAGATTCTCCAGTTGGCAGGGATGGCTCATGGCACCCACCCACCCCCATCCCCACCCTGCCTTCACTGTCACAGAACAGCCTGTACAAGGCTTTTTGTAACTGCCTTCATACCCTAGGCTCTGGGAGGACATGGACCATGCCTATCTGCTCATAACTGTACTCTATCTCCACCCCTGAGAGGCATGCCTGGTGTGGGACAGGTGCTTGGGAAATATTTGTTGAATGAGGAAAACAAAAATTTTCTCAAGGAGGCTAAAAGAAACGACAATGAAACTCCAGTGGCCAAGACTTCTGAAGCGTATGTATCAAGTTAGAGATGTACTGTTTATTTTTTCCCCTCAGTTCAGTTCAGTTCAGTTGCTCAGTTATGTCCGACTCTGCGACCCCATGAATCGCAGCACGCCAGGCCTCCCCGTCCATCACCAACTCCCGGAGTTCACTCAGACTCACGCCCATTGAGTCAGTGATGCCATCCAGCCATCTCATCCTCGGTCGTCCCCTTCTCCTGCCCCCAACCCTCCCAGCATCAGAGTCTTTTCCAATGAGTCAACTCTTCGCATGAGGTGGCCAAAGTGCTGGAGCTTCAGCTTTAGCATCATTCCTTCCAAAGAAATCCCAGGGCTGATCTCCTTCAGAATGGACTGGTTGGATCTCCTTGCAGTCCAAGGGACTCTCAAGAGTCTTCTCCAACACCACAGTTCAAAAGCATCAATTCTTCGGCACTCAGCCTTCTTCACAGTCCAACTCTCATATCCATACATGACTACTGGAAAAACCATAGCCTTGACTAAACGGACCTTAGTTGGCAAAGTAATGTCTCTGCTTTTGATTATGCTATCTAGGTTGGTCATAACTTTTCTTCCAAGGAGTAAGAGTCTTTTGATTTCACGGCTGCAATCACCATCTGCAGTGATTTTGGAGCCCAGAAAAATAGTCTGACACTATTTCCACTGTTTCCCCATCTATTTCCCATGAAGTGATGGGACTGGATACCATGATCTTCGTTTTCTGAATGTTGAGCTTTAAGCCAACTTTTTCACTCTCCTTTTTCACTTTCATCAAGAGGCTTTTTAGTTCTTCTTCACTTTCTGCCATAAGGGTGGTGTCATCTGCATATCTGAGGTTATGGATATTTCTCCCAGCAATCTTGATTCCAGCTTGTGTATCCTTCCAGTCCAGCATTTCTCGTGATGTATTCTGCATATAAGTTAAATAAGCAGGGTGACACTATACAGCCTTGACGTACTCCTTTTCCTATTTGGAACCAGTCTGTTGTTATTTTCTTCACATAGTAAACTTTGATCTCAATAAAATATTAATGCAATAGTAGTCCAAAATATCAGAAGGCAGTTAGATTTGCTTGGCTATAATTTACTCAGCACCATCAGGAAAATGTCCACAGGTCATCAGAAAACATAAACCTATTTTTCTTTTAGACCTTAAGAAAGCATTCTAAATTTCTGATGGCTCACAATAAAAACTTTTAAATGCTCTAAGTTCTTATGCTCATAATGGTGATGCCAAGTCAGGTTTTAAACCTCTTTAGGTCTCAGTCATGCTTATCAGAGTAACTTAAGGTCCATCTTCTAGATCAGAAATACAGCAGTGACAACAACAAAAACCGAATGGCAACGATGACAAAACCATTGTGTGCAGCAATTTCTGATGTACAAAGTATTCCACATGCACACCCTTGTTGGCTTTTAACAGCGCCCCTGTGAAGAAGCCAGAAAGAGAGTTACCCTTGTTTTTCCAGACAGAGCTAAGTCAGCATCACACAGTCAGCAAATGAATAGTTGGGAATTTCAGGTGCGCGAGTCGGACAGAAACACAGGTGAAATATTTAAAAGATGACTGATTTATAAAACAAACTTTAGTTTACTGTCTTTTTAAAAAAATGTGGACCATTTTTAAAGTTTTTATAGAATTTGCTACAACACTGCTTCTTTGGATTTCTGGCTGTGAGGCATGTGGGATCTTGGCCTCCAACCAGGGATTGAACCCACGCCCCTGCACTGGGAAGTGAACTCTTAACCACTGGACTGCCAAGGAAGTACCTAGTTTAACTATTTTTGCCTACCTAACACACCCAATAGAGACACTGTACAGAAATGACATTCTCTACTGAAAAGTATCATTATCCAGCCATGTCATCATTATTTTTGCTTTATACAGGGCCAGAGAGAAAAGTGAATGTCTTCCTGTATCAAGTGATGGGTTTTTAAATTAGCTCTTTTATTCATTTATAACACAAGCTGATCAGAGCTATCATGGAGGACAGAGAGGACTGGGGATAAAACATAAGAGGTTATGTCTCTTTATAGCAAACTAAAATCTGGTTGGGTATAAAGGGACAGATGTATCTTATTCTTCCTCAAACTAGAATAGAACGAATCTGGAATGTTCCAGTTGGGAGTATTTCCCAATCCTTTCTCTGACATTATCTTTTCTAACGTGTTTGCATGCCAGCTTTCCCGATGAGCCAGTGAATCTACATGAAAACATGCTTTCATGTGCAAAACCACAAAAATAAGATTATTTCTATCACATTGTTCGTTTGTACCTAGTAGAATTCTTTGCATTCTTTAACAAGACTATATCTTAAAGAGGCACTAAAATGCCTGCAAGTCCATATGAGCTTTAACAGCACTGCTCACGCTGGCTGGAAACACTCTTTCTTTATGGGGGAAAGGACAAGATTGCAAAAGATGCCCAGAAAGCAATCTGAAAATATAAAATATTAGTGTTAGGTGTCTAATGTCTGTCTCCTCTCCCCACTCTGTACTCTGCACCAGGAGTGCTGAAACACAACTAAGGCTTATAGGTCCCTGTCAGTAATCAGCTGTCTCAGCCTGTAGGTTTGACAGGAGAAAAGGTCTACTAGGCAACTGTTTGGCTCCTGGGGCAGGAAGCTGCATCCAACTCCTGACCAGCTGGCTTGGGATGCCTGCAGACTGCCAAGTCAGCAGTGATGGGGTGGAGCGCCTTCTTGCTTTAGTGTTACTCTGGAAGATCAATTAACAGTACTGCCAGCCTCTAAGGTTCTTTTTCCAAACTCTGTTAGGAACTCTCCTAGATGATCATCTAAAAATAAGTGGGCTTTAACCTTTGGAAGGACCCTTTGAGACTTTTAAGATCTGGACTCTTTTCCCTGGATAATATTATTGCTGTTGCCACTGTCAATAATGAGGAGGACTGTGGTAATAATAACAACAAAAATACCAGCAGATCCCATTTATTGAGTGCACACACTACAAGAAATGACTTGAGCTCAATGCCTTTCAAGGAGATTCTTACCCTTGGAATCATCCTTCAATCCTTCCCCAGCTCACAATACTTTCCCCTACCGCTTCTCTTATGATCATTCTTGGCCAACATTCATACTCGTGGTTCTCAACCCTGAATGCCCATTAGAATCATATGAAGAGCTCTTGGGAAATGGCAGTTCAGTTCCCAAGAAACTACACATAGAGATGCTGATTTAATTCNTACCGCTTCTCTTATGATCATTCTTGGCCAACATTCATACTCGTGGTTCTCAACCCTGAATGCCCATTAGAATCATATGAAGAGCTCTTGGGAAATGGCAGTTCAGTTCCCAAGAAACTACACATAGAGATGCTGATTTAATTCATCTGGGGAAGGGTCTGGGCATTGATTGATATTCTTTGAAAGCTCCTCAGATTATGTGGAGCCAGGACCAAAAACCATGAGTCCACAACCCATCCAATACTCCACTNTATGAAGAGCTCTTGGGAAATGGCAGTTCAGTTCCCAAGAAACTACACATAGAGATGCTGATTTAATTCATCTGGGGAAGGGTCTGGGCATTGATTGATATTCTTTGAAAGCTCCTCAGATTATGTGGAGCCAGGACCAAAAACCATGAGTCCACAACCCATCCAATACTCCACTGTTTCCGTTCCATGACCTCCAAAATCCTTTCTGTTCAACCACAACAGCCAGGTACATGTCCATGGTCATCTTAGACCTTGAGGTTAATAATGAAAATACTAATTCCAGAACTTTATTTCATGAATCACACACATTCACGCCCATCTCCTGACAATCTGCTTCATACACTCTAGAAGCTGTACTCTGGCAATTCAGTGACGCACGAAGATGGCCAAGCCACTTTCTCACTGTCCACGATACCACTGTATCTTTTCCTTCTCTCTCCAGCCTGGATTCTGTGTTTCATCACTATAATTATTTCACTGCGCACACCTTTAGCTCCAGCGCCTTGTTTGGTCTGTGTGGTGTTTTCATTCAGTAAATCCTCAAGCCCAGGAAAACCCAATTCTATGCCAACCGCAAACCTGCATGCACTTGAGTTGTTACCTGGATGCAGAGTGAAGCAAAGCACAGAATCACATTGACTAGTTTTAAGTTTGCGGCCAAAAATCTCTAGAGGTCATCTTTGTTTCCCACCGACAAGTTTACCAACCTCCTTGTAAGTGCACCATATAATTTCCCCCACTCCCCAGATGGTTTGAAGACCAAACCATCTGGAATACCGTGTCATTTCTCAAGGATTTGGTTCTCGAAATTACCTCTTTTTGATATTTCACCTCTTTTCCAGATCACTATTAGCTTCCAACGTGGTATAGCATCTGCTTGTTTCTCTTCTCTTTTTTTAAAAATTTGTATTCATTTCTCTCCTCCTATC
>SJYA01000658.1:0-24859 GCA_006410615.1 Neotragus moschatus
CATGGACAGAGAAGACTGGTGAGCTACAGTCCATGGGGTTGCACAGAATCAGACACAACTGAGCAATTAACACTTTTTTTTTTTTTCCAGCAATAGTATTGAGACTCCTGCTATAGCTCTTAATTTGGAGCAGGAAGAGGTCCGGTTCATGCAAAACTAAGAGGAATGATAAGAGCAGAACACCACCCATAATGTGGCTGGAAGCAGGTACTGATGGAAGGAATCTGGCTATGCTAGGTCATCTCTAAGAGCCTTTCCAGTTGTAAGAGCCCATAAATCAATTGTCAGAATTATTATCTAAAGGGCTGGTTGCCCAGAGAGAGTTGAGGTAACTGGACGGCCACTCAAGACCCTACTGCTGTGATATTTCCACCTGACGCTGCCTAGCAAACGCTTCTGTCAAAAGGCCCCCAACTAAGATATTAGCAGTGATGTTGATAAGGAAGTTCACCAGCTAGAAAACACTGAGATAGTTTTCAAAGGTTTCTGACTCTCTTGGGCTGGAGTTTAGCACACTGAGATCACTTGATTTATTATATCAAATGTTACCATACTGTATATTTTACATGTGCAGTTGAAACCAAATAGTAGTCATAAAAGCTAAAAGCATCTCGAGGGTCTTAAACTGTAGAAGGCACAACTGTGTTGTAATCAGTATGAATGTCACTGGAGTAATCGAACTATTTTGCAGGCAGTTAAAGTCAAATTATTATTACTTTGTAAAGGACTGAACTCTAGTGTTTCAATAGCTCCTTAATATAACAATATGGTTTAATAGCAAAGGCACCATAGTTTATATATATATAACAAAATTACTCAAGTGTACAAAGCCATGAGAGGCAGTACTGAACCACAAACTAAATAGGAGAGTTGAGAATTCTAGATTTCAACTAGCCACGCTTATTTCTAACAGTCCTTTGGACATCAGAGAGCTTCTCTTAGAAAACATTTCCTCTAGACTGTGAGTTGACATTGGTATATTGAAGTTATCCCTACGCTTCAGCCTATTCCTGCCTTAATCACAATATACATAGTTGCATTCATCCTGCCAGCAGAAGAACATTTTTATCCATGCTCTCAGAAGAAATGGAATCCTAAATTAATTTAGGAATCAAACTTTAAATATTTGAAGGAAATCTACATTTTGTAATGGGCAGATCCATTGATTACAGAAGGTATATGGAGAATGCACATTGTGAAAGGGGGCACACATTTATTATGTCCTTGAAGTGTATGAAGATCTTTAACACCTGAATTCCCCTGGACGCTACTGGCCTTGGCAGATGAATGGGGTCATAGTGATGGTCATGGCTCAACTTTCACAGGTTCATTGGATTTATGCGACTGCGGTTGGACTGAAGCAGCTTCAAAATGCCCACCCTTCTACCAAATAGTTTGAAAGATATCTCCAGGCGGTGTCTCCTATGTGTGTAGGTGTAAGCAACTTTTCCTGAACACATTGTACGGCATTGCCCTCTGCTTGCCCAGCATTATAGTTCCCCTCCTAGTGATGCCTCTGCTTCCCAGGAATGTTAGCTACCATGTCTGGCATGCTAATTTTTATTGGGCACTAGCACGATTCTTTAGCATCCTTGTTAGCGTTGTTCAGCGGCCAAGTGGTGTCCGACTCTGCGACCCCATGGACTCCAGCATGCCAGGCCTCCCTGTCTTTCACCATCTCCTGGAGTTTGCCCAAGTTCAAGTCCATTGAATCAGTGATGCCATCCAACCATCTCGTCCTGTTTCCCTCTTCTTCTGCATCCTAGAGATGCCAAATCTGCGTAGGGAAGGAAGGGAGAGAAGGAGGAAGGTAAGGTTTTGTTTCATGATTAAAAGTGCTGCTTATACCCTGGCGGGTTACAGAGTAAAGCAGCTTTTGAAGGTTTTACTTACAGCTCTTTTTCCTTAAGATTCAGACACACCTAGGAAAAAGATCAAAAGGTAATGAATCTGAGATTCTGAATTATTGTTATTTTCTTTTCCCAAACCTTCTACTTTTATCAAAAGAATTTGAATAGCTATTTTAATTTTTTAAAAAAAAGGAAAGAGAAGTATCTCTAATTCAAGGTTCTGGGCTTTAGAACTACATCCCTACAATTTAACAGGGGAAACCAAACAGTTTAAGAGTCTCTGTTAACAATTTTATCAATTATTTATTGATTCCTCGTCCATTTATGATTTGAGGGCATCCAAGATAGCTAGAGAAAAGCTGAGGTTAACAATGAAAGATGAAATCCAAAGGACAGGATATTAGAGAGAGTGCTTGGGAAGAAATGAAAGTAATTCACTCTGATAAAAAGGAATAAAAAAGACTACGGAAAAAGACCTTGTCACTGAGGAAGATGAGGAACAAGGAGGCACTGTTTACACCAGTGGCTTGTGCTCTGTCTTTGTTTTCCATGGCACTAGGTTGTTACGTTCTGCTAGCTCTTTGAGAGCTCACCTCGAGGGCTAAACTAAGAAATCCAATTACTCTTCTAGAAGCTGTAGTGACGACCAACTCAACTGGCCCTTGGGGACAGTATTCGTATCCTTTGACAGCAATTAATGAAACCAATACATCAATGAGTTAAATTAAATTAAGGTCCACCCAGCTGTTCCCACAGCTCATCCACGTGTAACTAAATGTGATTATAAGGATGCCCTTGATGTGAAACGGGTACAACTCAAGGGATCTTTTGCTGTCTTCATGTCCTTAACGTCTCCCGTTTACAAAATTATAGTTATACTACCTTTGTCTTGACTCTGTATTGGATGAACTTTGCTTGGAGGGGAGAGTTCTTGATGGAGGCAAAGGAAATGCTCTTGGTACTGCTGAGTAAAAACTGATAACACAGGAGAAGGCAGTTCTTTCTGCTTATCCTTTTCTTAGATTTAAGAACTCTCATGTTTCTTCCAAAATAATTGTTGTGTCCAGATTTATTTTCTGTTTCAAAGAGGCGATTCTTATCGCTCTTGACAGTGCCGGCTCCTTTGACTTCCACCTTCTTTTCCTAGGACCCTTCTCATTTTCCTCCCTGCCTCCCAGGCCTGAGCTTGCCCCACTGGTAACTGTGTTTTATTTTCCTGCTTCCCAAAGAAGTAAACGATTTCTCTTTCTTCCCACCTCCTCACACACTGGCCTTCTAGCTGGGCAAATCAAATGTCTTCTCCATACGATGAATAGACGGTAGCAGTGGCCTACCCTCATTGGTTTCACAAGCCTCCCCCGCCTCTGATCCTTTCCTTCACCACTCTCCAGACTTGGACACCATTGCTCCATTCCACCTTCTGGGGCTATTTTCAGATAAGCCATGCTCCATACTAGGTCCTCGCTGTAGTTCTGCATGCTGCTGCTGCTGCTAAGTCGCTTCGGTCGTGTCCAACTCTGTGTGACCCCATAGATGGCAGCCCACCAGGCTCCCCCGTCCCTGGGATTCTCCAGGCAAGAACACTGGAGTGGGTTGCCATTTCCTTCTCCAATGCATAAAAGTGAAAAGTGAAAGTGAAGTCGCTCAGTCGTGTCCGACTCTTAGCGACCCCAAGGACTGCAGCCTACCAGGCTCCTCCGTCCATGGGATTTTCCAGGCAAGAGTACTGGAGTGGGGTGCCATTGCCTTCCCTGAGTTCTGCATAGAGATCGTCTTTGTTACCTTCATGAATTCTTACCTCTCCCAGTTCCTTCTGAATGTCCATTAAATATTGATCAAATACCCGCTTTTGGAAGGTGATGTTTTAGGTCCTAAATATAAAGATAAATAAGAATGCTCTTGAGCAGTTGACAGGATCGTTGGGAAGGCAGAGGTGGGCACGGATAAGTTGACTCAGATCCCTGCTACAAGCATACAGAATATGGAGAGAATAATTTAGACTGGATGGAGTAGAAAAGAATGACATAGATGACACGTGTGTTGAATGAGCAGAGGAGGAAGAAGAAAAAGGTCATTTCAAACATGGTGAACCTTATGCGTCGAGACCTGGAGCCCATGATCTGATCCAAAATGTAATGTGATGACTGTGAGAGGATTTTCTGTGGTTGATAATGTTGAAAAGGTGGGTTGTGGCCAGCCTCTGAAGAGTTGTGGGTGCTGGACTGAAGAGTTTAGACAGTTTATTTTTTACTAGAACTGTGTGAGCCAAGGTCTTAGAGCTGATTTTGGTGCATATGATCTTGTATGAGTTGCAAATGATGCTTGTCAGCAGGGGGGAATGGATTAGAAGAACCATTAGTTAGTGGAGTTAGTGGAACCATTTAGAAGCTCATCTCATCGGTCCAGAAATGACTAGGACGCACCAGAATAGCTACAGTGGGAATGGATGCTAGACACCTTGTGCAAGCAAAATGGGTAGGAGTTAGTGTCGATTTGATGTTGGGGATTGGGGATGGAGAGACGATTTAAAGAGAACTGTGATGTTTCTGAAATAATTTTTGCACACTTCTGTGCAAACACTTCAATACTTTCTGCCTCAGTTCCGTGTTTGAAATACAATTTCTATATTAATTAAAATTCTTCTGGTTACAAGTGAAGGAAGCCAGTTCCCCTCCCAGCATCCCTGACCACGCCCCACCCCCCACAATAAAAGGATATTAGAAGGATACGGGGTTGATTCACAGAGTGCAAGAACGATTTGTCACTCTAGAAAGGAGAAAAATTGAAGTAGTGACAGATACCTGAAAATAATTAATTCATGAATACTTTCTCTAGAATTCTAATTCCAACACCTCCACTCTCCGGATTTCCCAGGCATAGCCTCGGCATCTGAATGGGCCAACTACGGCTGGTTTCCCCCAGCCTCATTCAGATGTGACTGTTGTGAGCTGGTCAGATAGTATAGCTCTGGCTACCAGAGGCCACATCCTTGTCTGTCAAGGTTGGTATCCAAAAAAAGAGGGGAATTTTTTTCCCTTTGTGAGTTGGGCAGATTGGAACACAGGGAGATACCATCCCTTCTAAATTGTTTTGAGCTATGTAATCTGCCTGCCAGTGTAGGAGATGTGGGTTTGATCCTTGGGTTGGGAAGATCTCCTGGAAAAGGAAATGGCACCCCACTCCAGTACTCTTGCCTGGAAAATCCCATGGACAGAGGGGCCTGGTGGGCTACAGTCCATGGGGTCGCAAAGAGTCAGACACAACTGAATGACTAGACAGCAACTCACTTGAGAGTCTGATAAACACGGATGATGCCTCTCTTGCCACAAAAATCTGTTCAATCACGAAAGTATATAAGGAGTTTATAGACCCCTTGAAAAAGATCCACAAATTCCAGATGAAGAAATTTTTGCCTGAAGAATAGAGTCCTCGCTTCTTCGTGTGACTTCCCAAGGTCTTCACGATTTGGTTTCTAAGAGCCTCTCACAAGTAGAGAGAGGGTGCCGGAGAGAAGCGTTCTGCATCCCACTTCTCTCCTCAAACACGTGCAGGCACAAAACAAACTAACTTCCCGCCGCTGAATCTTGAATCATGTCATTTCTTCTTTCCATGAGGAATGTCCAAATCCTCTTGTTGAAATCCCCCTCATTCTCTTATGGTCAAACTGAAAACGTGTTCCTTTTATGAGGTCTTTGACTCATCTATCAGTACGAGGACAATTTCCTCTCTTCTTGCCATAACAATACTTCCTACCTATTTGTCTCTCAACATTTATTGCTTTTTTTCTTTACAGTAGGATTTCTGTATGGTTTACCTCCGCTCTTAGAGTATAAGATCCCTGGAAATAGGACCAGGGTGCCATTCAGGTTCGGATCTGCATTCCTAGCATTCTCTGGAAAGGCAAGACCTTCAAGAAACGCTCATCAAATGAATGAAAGTCTACTTACTAGAAGAGAAAAGGCCTCTGTCTAATTTTATGCTGCCTGTATTTTTATAAATTCTTTTTTCTTTTTCTTTCTTTCTTTAACTAGAGAAATGAGTCCTTTCCTTTTCCTTTTTATTGTGCTCATTTTTCCCTTGAGCTTTGGGTTTTATCTCTGCTTCTCTCCTGACAAATCCCATCACCTTATCTCATTAAAAAAATTTTTTTTCCCCTGGAGACAGATTTTCCTCCTTCATATTTAAAAAATATATCATTATTATTAATTTGAGTGACTATCTTGTTTTCCTTTTTCTCCAGCCCACAGCCTTTTGTCTACTTTCCTTTATTCACGGGCAAAATTCTGATCAACTCAAGAAGCACCCTCCTATCACTGAAAGACATTGTTTCCAGATTCACTCATGGGCGCTAGAAATTCACAGCAGAGAAAACAGGGTTTGATAGCTGATATTTGTGTTTAGGCAGCAGCATTTAGTTCGTTCCCACTTCATTTCAGTATTTTTCACTTCTTTGAAAAATGATATTAATGGCTTTAGTAATCACCACTGAAATACTTAACTTATAGCTGAACAAGGGATTCCTCTCTCTTTGTTTGAAGTGCCAAACCACACTTACACAAAATGGCCCAATAGGAATCCTTTCCCTGTATGAACTGGATGTTTTCTGGATGGAGCTGGGGTTGGGGCAGGGGGCTTGCTATGCATGGAAGAACAGCATCCTCTACTGGCCAGAAGGCTCCTGAGGCTTGAGAAGCCCTCTGAGTTTGGATAGCCAATAAAACTTTGGAAGATTCTTGGCTGGCATATTCATGTTTGGGAATCAGTTTAGGATTTCTCATTTTCACCACCCATGATATAACTGAAGCTTATTTACGTTCATACCACTGAAGATCAGAAATAAATCATCCATTCTCCATCAGGACTTTCTGAATTGTTAAGCAGTATCCTCAGCTACCTTGAAAATTCTCATCATGCAGATTTTTATCATGATTCCATAGCAACATATGTTGGCTCAAACGGACCAACTTGATATTATCATAGTCATCAAATATTTCATCAGAAGCCAGCTTTGATGGTGTTCTTGGAGTCTCTATGTGGCTCCTTTCTTAGTGAGGCTATCTCATGCAATGATGGCTCCTTGGTATTTACAAGCCCTTGGCCAGGGTCCACAATTAAAGAAATTTCCATCATTAAATGAAATTTCCATCTGTAGCAAGCATGTGTGAAAATGAGTGTATCTTGTGTTTATTTTAAAAGCATCATGTTTGACATTTTCTTCTATCTAATAAAGATTGTGTTGGCTCAGTTTGTCTTCTACCTTGGATGCCTAAAGGTAAACTGACTCACTCCAAATTCACAGCTTTCTCATGCTATGCATGGCATTCTTTTTTTTTTTTTAATTTTTAAAATTTTTTTTAATTTTAATTTTTATTTTTTCATCTCAGGTGTACATGAGTTCCCAATCTTGAACCCGCCCCCCGCCACCTCCCACTCCACATCAACTCTCTGGATCATCCCCGTGCACCAGTCCCAAGCATCCTGTATCCTGAACTGAATATAGACCGATGCTTCGTTTCCCACACGACAGCACACATGTTTCAGTTATGCATGGCATTCTTAAAAAGTGGCATCTTTCTGGGACAGGAGAAAAACTAAACTTAGAATTAAGGACCAATAATCAGTGGGCAAGGATGCCAAATTTTATAATGTTTCTGAAGTGCCAAATCGCACCCATCCATCTCGACAGTTGTCAGTTACACAACGTCCTTGGTTGTCCTAAGACTGAGAGTTCCCCAGAGTGGCCCTACCCAGTGAAGAGCCGCGAGAAGAGGAGAGAGCTCCAGGGCTCTTTTCAGTAGAAACGCTTCCTTTCTAAATGCTTTCATAGGATCTTGATGGCTGGGCAGTTTCTTAAACTAGAACGCTTCCAGGACTACGGTCCACCATGTTGATCTCTATTTCTAGTCCAATGGGACTTAAACGACTTAAATAAGGATTCAATATCTTATCAATACATTCCCTAAACCTCAACTTGGTCTCAAGGTAAGGCATTTAGTTTCAAGAGTGCTACGCACTTTTTTCCCCCCTCAGCAGACTAATGCAGGTCTGAACCAATGCCAGTTTTACCAAATTTTCATAGAGAAAGCTAACATCTAGTAGTTAATATTCACATACATTCATTTGCATTACAATCATCAGTATACCCCCTCATAGTTCTATAGTCTAATTTCTTTATGATGGGGGCAATTAGCATGAAACCATCTTTGAGCTTATTATGATGACAATGGCTGCTGTAATCACAGTCATAACTATAATTATCGTCTCAAATACAGTGGCTATTAAACTAAATTTTAATAACTCACTCTATCATTAAGATAACTGTTATTGTTAACTTTGTGCCCTCTTAGAAGCTGTGTCTTAATGAATAATTGATGGAAAAGTAGTATTAGGAATCACAAAGAACAGAAAAAGAAATCCTATTTCCTGTGTTAATGGACTGAATACCAAAAGTTTACTTATAAATTTGTGGTCAGAAACTCAGCATATTATTCTCAGTAGGAATAGTTCTGTGAGTGACGTTGAGTTTTCTTTCCCATTAGCTTCTGCCTCCAAATCTCTAGTGCTTAGTGGATTAGACGTGTCTGACTCTTTACGAGCCCGTGGACTGTAGCCCACCAGACTCATCTGTCCATAGAATTCTCCAGGCAAGAATACTGGAGTGGGTTGTCATTCCCTTCTCCAGGGGATCCTCCCAACCCAGGGATTGAACCTGGGTCTTCTGCACTACAGGCAGATTCTTTACTATCTGAGCTACCAGGGAAACCCTCAAATATTTTCAATCCATCATATAGCTTAACATAAAATTAATAGGAGAAGCAAGAATTGGGGGCTCAGGGAGGAATCAAGCCATACGATGCAAGGGGGAGACAGAGAATGGATTTTCTTTTCTTTCTTGGAAGCCACAGTGAAAATCAGCAAAATTTAGTGAAAGGTTTCTCTCCCCTCTAGTCTTTGGCGTGCCAATTTCTCTCTCTTCAGCTGAGCCCTCTATGGTGGAATCCCGCTGAATAGTATGCCGGAATGGTAAAGAGATGGCTACTTGACTTCCCCATTGGATCACTGAGCAGAGGAAATAAACGTAAACCTTAGTAACAGACTTCAACTCCCTTATCTGGGGCCACTCTTGGCCAGGAGCTGATCTGCCACACGTTTGGCTCTCAGTTTCTGAGAGGGCCAGCACTTCCTCCAGTTGTTCTCAAAGACCTGGGGTGTCAGGGACGAAGTCTGAGATAAGCAACCTTTTCTGCCGCTGTGATGCTCTTTCACCCGTAAGGGCCCACCAGCAATTGCTTCTACAGCCTCTCCTTCTGCTGCCCTCTCCTGGCCATCCTTGGCATCACAGCTCAGTGCATACTTCTCCATCCGCTCTAACTATTGCTCTTGATTCCCGCAATTCGCACTCGTCCCTTGGCATCCTCAACCTATTACCCACACATTGCTGCTGCTGCTGCTAAGTCCATAGACGGCAACCCACCAGGCTTCCCCTTCTCTGGGATTCTCCAGGCAAAAACACTGGAGTGGGTTGCCATTTCCTTCTCCAATGCATCCAAAAACAAACAAACAAAAAAATGCAGCCTATTTTGTTTTCCTAGACACATTTATTAATTATCTACTATATCCCCAACACTGTGTATGAGGTATTATTCCTCTGCTTATAAACTTTTACAGCTTTCTTTTTTTTTTTTTACAGCTTTCTTTTGCCTATAAAATAGACTCCAAGTTTCTTAACAAGACTCTCCAAGATTCAGCCTTAAAATACTATGTGGGAATTATCTCCTGATGGGCTTTGTCATTTACCCTGCACCTCAGTGAGGTGGTTCTGGCTCTCTAAACGTAGCACACATTTTTGCACGTTTTTATGTTTGCTCATGCTGTTCCCTCCGACAGAAATATGTCCCCTTATTTTCCTGTCAAATTCCTGCTCATCCTTCCAGACTGATTTGGATTTTTTTTTTTTTCCATGAGGCGTTTCCTGACCTCTACCCTTCTTCTCGCCTTAAATTTAGGGTTAGTGACCATTTCCTGCGTCTTTACTTAGACCTCCATAGTAGTACCTCATTTAGCATGGATTTGTCGGTTCACTGCTATGTGCCAAACGCTGTCCCAGACGCAGAAGATAAAATGCACAAAGACCCTGCCCCCGAAGACTTTATATTCTTATATTTTGGCCCGAGAAACTAGATCGATTTGCCATTTCTTGACAAAGCCTATGAGAGGAACAGATCTGAGGGTAACATCATGAGTTCAGTTTTGGACGTGTTGGAAAATGTGAAGTGCTGGTGGACATACAAATGGAGGCATGGTGGTATCAGTAGGGAGATGGATACAGACGTCTAACACCCGGGGGAAATGTTTACATTTGGGGATCACCAGTGTCTAGGGTACTTTAAACTTACTAGATTGAATGAAAACAGAAAGAATAAGAGGTTTCAGAACTGAACCTCAGGAAGACTTGAATGATGGCAAGATGGGGAAAAGCTAGCACAAGGGACCCAAGGGAGCCACCAGTAAGATGGAAGGAGACCCAGGAGCCAGCGCTAAGTGAAGAACGCATTTCAGGGAGGAAGGTAGTGCTCGAATGTGTCAGTATTGCTAATTATGAATTTACCTTTTGATTGGCAATGATCTGCCCAGTGGGGCCTCCCTTACTGGTAGATTAAGGGGATCAAAAACCTGACCCAGTGAATGAGCTGAATGAGAAGAGAAGAGTGGAGGCGGAAAATGTAGATGATTCTAAGGTTGCAGTGTAGAGAAGGCAGAGAACTCAGGAACTGGCTAGAGGATACGTGAGTGGTGGTTGTTGTTTAGTCCCCCAGTCATGTCTGACTGTTTGCAACCCCATGGACTGCAGCACGCCAGGCTTCCCTGGCTTTCACTATCTGCTGGAGTTTGCTCAAACTCATGTCCATTGAGTATATGATGCCATCCAACCATCTCATCCTCTGTCACCCCCTTCTCCTCCTGCCCTCACAATCTTTCCCAGCATCAGGTTCTTTTCAAATGAGACGGTTCTTCACATCAGGTGGCCAAAGTATTGGCGCTTCAACTTCAGCATCAGTCCTTCCAATGAATATTCAGGACTGAAATTTCCTTTAGGATTGACTGGTTAGATCTCTTTGCAGTCCAAGAGACTCTCAAGAGTCTTCTCCAAAACCACAGTTCAAAAGCATCAATTCTTTGGCACTCAGCCTTCTTTATGGAGATCCTATATACATGTATATATTTTTGCATGATGATGGACAGATCCAGTAGAGACAGAAAACTTGATGACATGTGAGAGAGGGGACAATGGTAGCAGCAGTGTCCTTTAATAGGCAAGAGAGGAGGTGGCCTCAGGAGCACTGACCATTTGCCCGTTGCCATGGGAGTTAAGTCAGAGTATGTGGGCCCAGATGTTGGCATCTTGGTAGATGTGGTAGTCAAGATGGGGGTGGTGATGGTAACTGTGGAAATTCACTTCTCCTGCTTTCTGCCCTGAGTGAATTGAGAAGGCAATTCAGTTGAGATTGAAAAGTAGAAAATAGGCTTAGAGATTTGAGGAGAGAACAGAATGGGTAAAATAGTGATTTAAGAAAAAGCAAAGAATTCGTCTTGCTCGTATTCTTCTATTGATTTTTATCTCTCTTTTCTGATTGAACTCTCCCCACCAAACTTCTGGCAGGATGTCTTTCCAGAAAAGGGGCTTGAAAAATATTGGCCACATTAATTGATTGGAAGCCTTTCTCCTTAGAGCTTGAGTCAGGGGCGTCATGGCTCAAGGCCTCCCAGAGGCTTTGACTGATTAGACTACTCTCTAAATATTTTCTAATTTAAATATTTTAATTTACTGACAACCTCTTCCATCTTTCTGTGTTTTAAAGTAGGAATTCAACATATTTGCATCTGAGCCACTTTTTGCAAAAATATGTTTCTGCTGACTTCAGATAAAAGTTGAGTTGTGAAATATATCTCTTTTAAGGATTTAACCAAGCTTCCAAAAGGCTCTTTGCTGTGGGATTTGCAACCAGATGGGAAACTCTAGGCTCTGGATGTTAACAGTATTTCAGTAATTACAGAAAAATAGCTTCATTTTGTGTAAACAAAATGAACATATATATGTAAAACACGATGACATTGTAAGTAGATATGCAAATAAGAGAGGAAAACATAGTAAGTTGCTTATGGTTGAGACACATGAAAATGGGAAAAAGATTGCTTGTTAACAAACCAGTGCACACCTAAAAAAATATCATCTCTACCACTTACTTTTCCCACATGGTTTTAAGCACTAGGCTGGCATGTAGATGAATATTTGATATGAATATTTGATATTTGGTTTTCAGAGATAGTCTTGGAGGCAAGTGGTTGTTGCTTTGAAGTATTGGAAAACTGCTTAGTGGTTTAAAGTGTGAAAGCCGCGATGAATGCAATAGGAATCTAGTTTGGACTAGGTCAGTTAGGGAAGGCTTCCTGGAGGAGGCAAGCCTTGAACATTGGAGAACTCATTTCTCTGAGGACGATTTATGCTTTGAGGGCTTAGATAAAGTGGGGACACCCTGGCATTCAGCTTCTCCTCTTGGTTGCTCTCCAGTTGATTTTTCCTGTGTGTAGATTATGTCTCCTCAACTGAAGTGTTTTTACTCGACAAACATAGAGTGAGAAGCGGCCAGGTTCCTTGGTGCTGTGGGTGCCATGGCGAACAATCGTGGGATCTGCCATGTCGAGAATCAAAGTGTAATGGACAGAGGTTGGTCCTTATGCTTTCTTTTTGGCTTTTAATACTCCTACACTTCTTCTTGCTGATCCACATATTAATCTTTTTCTCTCTTCAAGGAAAAGTGCCTGTCAAGGTAGACCCATAGAAGATACTGGCATGCACAATGTAACCAGTATGGCTCCCGAGCTGCTGCTCTGGGGGGAAATTTGAGGGGCTGCACAAGGCGTCTATGAATGTGCACTGGGGCTTCCGTTTTGAGTTTAGTGTCTGAGCAAGAGAGGATTTTTCCTTCTGGAATGGGTTTTATCTCCTCTCCCACTGTAGAAGATGCTGACTGCTGAACAGATTTGCCTACAGCAGATTCTGGGCTCTCAGGTATAAAAAGACAGAGTACCGCTGTGGTACTTCATTTAGCACACATTTATCAGTCACTTACTATGTGTCAGGGGACTTTTCCGGTGACTCAGTGGTAAGGAATCCACCTGCAATGCAGGAGATGCTGGAGGCGCAGGTTCGACCCTGGGTCTGGAAGATCCCCCAGAGGAGGGAAGGGCAATCCACTCCAGTCTTCTTGCCTGGAGAGCCCCATGGACAGAGGAGCCTGGGGGCCTCCTGTGTGGACCCTCATCACCAATCAAACTCCATGAATTTCTCCTGCTCCTGCTTCAGGTCTCAATGTCAATCTCACCTTCTCAGAAACCCCTCCCAGGGTCATGCAGTCAAAAGGAGCTGATCCTTTCTCAACATCATCCTGTTGGCCTCCTTCATCGCTTGTAATGTGCACAATACCGTGAATTCTCTTATTTACTTAATTGTTTGTTAAATCTTAGCTCTGTGAGATCCAGAGACTTGTCATGAGTGTACCCTGAAGGGTCTTCCCTGGGAGCTCAGCAGTGAAGAGGAGGTGAAAGGCAGAAGACGCCGGTTCGACCCCTGGGTTGGGAAGATCCCCTGGAGAAGGAAATGGCAACCCACTCTGGGATTCTTGCCTGGAGAATCCCAGGGGGTCGCAAAGAGTCGGACATGACTGCAGCCACTGAACACACATGCATACACCCTGCTGCCCCTGAGGACGCCTGCCATAGAGGCGTTTGGGCCCTGCCTGAAGACTGCAGTCAAGATGCTGGTGGGGAAAGCTGGGAGAGCTGTCTCCTCCAAGAGGCCTACTTTAACAAGCCTCATTTCTGTCTGGGTGCTACACTCTGTATTCCAGCTTTGGTCCCTTGACCCCTTTTCATTCCACATGGAGAGGAATAATCTGGTTCAGAACTACTTTTATTTCAACGTCTAACCCCAGTTTATCTATCTGAATGAATACAGACTCGCTGTGGAATTGATTGGGGGAAAGGTAATGGCGGGACTCAGATTTCGTTTAAATGAAGCATTGTTCGGGCATTCACTGGATAACAATATGAGAAATGATGGCTCTGGCCTCTGCTGTCAGGTGGCCTGATTCTGGATTCACTGAGATATGGAGCCAGGTGGGGAAGGATACATCTCTAGGAGAGAACTGAGCTATGAATGCACTAGTTTCTTTGGAATCAAGTGAAAAAAAAACACACCTGATTTTGTGTTTATTCAATCACTGAAGAAGAAGTTAGCTGTAACAATAATCCATTAGAGACAGACATTTGACTTGAAGGCTTTCTCACTTCCTTCCATGAGCAGTGACTCGAGGTGGGGACTTCCCTCTGGTCTGGCCTCTGGGACTCAGACCTTTCTCCCTTAGGGATGGGGTCCGTTGACCAGCAGGACCCCCAGGGGAGATGGGACACAACATAGCCCAGGAGAAGGGGGAAGAGGGTCTGCTTTAAAACAATTCAAGAGCAAGCAGATTGAGGTTAGTCTTTCAGTTTTCCTATTGACAGAAAAAATATTGCTACATTAGAAATCACCATATGTATACATGTGGCTCATTCACTTTGCTGTACAACAGAAAATAACACAACACTGTAAAGGAACTGCTGCTGCTGCTAAGTCGCTTCAGTCATGTCCGACTCTGTGCAACCCCATAGACGGCAGCCCATCAGGCTCCCCCGTCCCTGGGATTCTCCAGGCAAGAACACTGGAGTGGGTTGCCATTTCCTTCTCCAATGCATGAAAGTGAAAAGTGAAAGTGAAGTCGCTCAGTCGTGTCCAACTCTTCGTGACCCCATGGACTGCAGCCCACCAGGCTCCTCTATCCATGGGATTTTCCAGGCAAGAGTACTGGAATGGGGTGCCAGAAAAATTTTGAAAAAGAAAATCATCCATCACCTGTTTGTAAATATAACAAGTTGGATGTATAATAACTTGGAGAAACACACAGAGCTTCTGCTTCAGTGTGGGCAAGCTGCTGTGCAGAGAACACAGGTAGCTCCATGCTCTTTCCCCTGCATAGTACTGAGATGATGGCAGCCATTTACTCAGCTCTGGAGGAAGGTAGCAACAGGAACAGAAGCCACACTATCTGCTTATTTCATCTTTTGAAGGGAAAGCACTTCAGCTTCTCATGACTCCCAAGAAAGATGTTTGACCTTAAAAATAAATTTCAGTCCTTACCAGAGCTCAATATTGGTCATCTCTAGGGAAGCCCCTCATCTCTTGCTGTGGATAACTGCACTGTCTGATGTGGTAGCCAGGAACCACATGTGGTTCCAATATTTAAATTTAAATTAATTGAAATTTCATTCAAGTAAAAATCCATTTGCTTATAATACTCCCCACATTGAAATTGCTCAATAACCACAAGTAGCTCCTGGCTGCTGTACTGAACGATATGAAATATCCCCATCACCACTGAAAATCCTTTTGGAAAAGCGTTGCTCACGAAACTGAAAGCACGTAATGCAGGGGAACATGGCAGAGGAGAGGTGTCCGTGTACTTTTTTAGCGAGGGAATAATTTCTTGAACAAAACTGCATTGTTGTTCAGTCACCAAGTCGTGTCCAACTCTTCGTGACCCCATGGGCTGAAGCATGCTGGGGTTCTTGAACAAAATTGCACATGGAAACTCAATACGTGCGAATGATCTTTGCAGAGCAACACATGCTGCATTGGAGTGGAAGGTTCTGAACCCCTGCTCCTTTGTCACTTACTTCCCTCCCCAGCCCCATACCTGGCAGGTGACCCCAGAGCACAGATTGGCTGCCATCCTTGGCCTGAGCTGCCCTGAGTGTTGGATTTTTACCCATTACCTACCAACTTTGTGAGCTTGGCCATTCTTGGGACTTCCTGAGACTGAGTTGTCTTGTCTGCAGCAGACATCCTATTTCAGAAGGTTCTAAGGGAGAATTTGATTTCCTCATTTCTCAGAAGAGGAATTGAAGGTTGGCAAGGCTCCATGCCCACCAGACAGCCACCCTGCCAGCAGAGGCCAGACCCAGGGCCCAAACCAGTCCCCTCTCAGCCCTTTTGACGCCACTGCTCTATAATTTCCTGTTCACACTGAACAATTTCAAGCCAAAGTACTTTTTAAAAACCAGTTGTCTAGATGTCACTTGTGGTTTTTTTTAATTTTCTTTTAGTTACTGGATCCATGTAATGTGTGAGTTCTTCTAACTGCATTTAACCCTTAAGCAAAATGTTACCACCCTGAGCTAGTACGACGCAGTTTAAGTCAAATCTTCCTGGGTGCCCTTCCTACTTCTCTGATATGCTTCACGCTCTTCTCTCTGCAAAGAGTAGAAGATGAAAACAACAGGCAAACAAAACTCCCTGATCTTTCACACTTACTGAAAAAGGGAGGAATATTTTTCAAAAATCCCCATTTTCAACTTGAGCCTGGGCTTGGAGACCAAGCTCCTGTTCCTTTGGTCTGAACACAGACTCAGCTGACCTATGACCTCGGTCATCCCTATCAACAAATATCCTCGTAGGGAAAGTTTTGATAGACATAGCAGAAAGTGTCGTGCCTTCAGTAGTGAGATGACTGTCAAATGACTTTCGTGTAAGATAGCCAGAAACTGCAGAAATATGGTGATCAGAACAATCCTCGTTGTAACTGACACTCTGAGAAACTATCTCTTGATCCTGTTTGTGTGTGTGCTCAGGCACTCGGTCCTGTCCGACTCTGTGACTCCATGGATTGTAGCCTGCCAGGCCCCTCTGTCCATGAGATTCTCCAGGCAAGGTGAAAGGTGTTGCCATTTCCTCCCCCAGGGGATCTTCCCAACCCAGGGATTGAGCCTGAGTCTTCCTGCACTGGCAGGAGGATTCTGTACCACTGTGCCACCCGGGAAGCCACAATACCCTTTAGTTTCTCCTTTCTTTACCTCCAAATGGGAATCTTGTCCTCAAATGACCTTGGACACTTTGTCCCTGGAAAAGCACAGCTTGCTGGCAAAAGCGCTTGGTGAAAGCCTGAAGATAGAAGGGAAGGAGATGAGCTTAAGATGCCTCACAAGGTCTCTTAGAGTCACTCCTGTGAACTCCATAATCCGTCTCTTCTTGAGAAGTATTTCTCTTAGGTAGAGCTGCATGGCCAAAACATTGTAAGGCTGTTGCTTTTCCAAGTCTAGCTATTAATCTAAGAAGGAGAAGAATTGGGGGAAATCCTTCTAATCACACATGTAAGACAGTTTTGATGCAGCCTCATCTGCTGGGATCCTTTAAAAAGAAGTGATTCCATGAATTCAAATCAAATGAGTCTGTATTTAGGGGTTGGAGAAGCTTATGTTGGTTCAGAATCTAGAAAGGAGACAGAACTAGAACTTTCCTAAAAATGATAACTCAGTTGGTAAAGAATCTGCCTGCAGTGCAGGAGACCCCAGTTCAATTCCTGGGTTGGAAAGATCTGCTGGAGAAGGGACAGGCTGCCCACTCCAGTATTCTTGGACTTCCCTTGTGGCTCAGCTGGTAAAGAATCTGCCTGCAATGCAGGAGACCATAGGTTCGATCCCTGGGTTGGAAAGATCCCCTGGAAAAGGGAAAGGCTACCTACTCCAGTATTGTGGCCTGGAGAATTCCATGAACTGTATAGTTCATGGGGTCACAAAGAGTCGGACACAACTGAATGACTTTCACTTTCAGGAATGAGCAAAGAAATGTATGCATGGAGTTTTGTGTCACACTGGGAAAATATTGGAGGGATTTACTCTTCTAAATCATAAGGATTGTTTAACTTCTCTTCCTATTGTCTGGGGTAGACATTGCTCATTATATAGAGGGTTACTATAACTGGACCTCGCACTGTCCCTTAGGAAATAAAAGTCAAGTTCTGTAAAATGTGTTTTGTATCGATTGATGAAGGAAGAGAGAGATACCTCCTGGTGCAAAATGAAGGGATATATACTTTCTAAGTCTTTCTCATCTCTCCCATGAGGACTAAGATGTAAAAACAAGGAATTTTTCATAATGTTAATTAGGGGACTTGGGCAACAACAACAAAAAAGTCCAAGTACTGCCACCAACAAATTGTCCTGCCAGAGGATGGCACCATCGTCCACCTCGTTTGTTTCACAGGCAATTGCAATAATAATACAAAACGCAGTGAAATTTGGTGAAACCGACAGCTTTGGGGCTCTTTACAAACTAGTCTGCCAGAAATACACCTCTTTGAGTTTGTTTTTAGATTGCAGTGATAGTGCAAAACTCTAGCTAAAGGAGTCTTCTCTTCTTCCATGGTGATTTCCATGGTAGCGGTGGCAGGAGTGGCAGTATTAATAGCAGTACTAGGAATACCAGCAGCAGTTAGCATAGTGGCGGTAGTATTGATAGCAATAACTACTCCTCTTTTCTGCTGCTGTAATTCTACTAATCCTGCTGCTGCTATTTCCACTACTATTTGTGTTAAGATTTGGTGTTAATACTTTGTATAACATCATAATGTGTGCTGTTGTATGTCAGGGGCCTTAGGTGCACATGTCTAATGTTTGCAGTCATTCCATAAGGTGAACGCTATTACTCTCATTTTGTAGGAGAGGAAACTGAAGCTCAGAAAAATTGGGATTCACAAGCTATCAAGTCACTGACTTGCGACTTGGTTTTCTCAGGTGCATGGTTCTTGGCCTCTCATCTGTACCTCAAAAATATAGTCTTAGTTCCCTCCCTCATAATTCCTCCCTACACAGAGGACACAGATAGACAGGAACAGTGGAGGAGTTTGAGCTTCGCAGGGCTACGCCGGAAGTCCGGATGGTTGTCCAAAAATGGCTTGCTTCCTTCGTGTTCACTGACACCGGCTTGTCTCAGAGGCTTCAAAGTTATCTTAATGTCATTTCAAAGGCAATTGAGGGAGCATCCATGGAGATAAATTGCGTCTGCAGCCTGTTGCTGAATGCATATTAACTGCTATTCACGGATTTCCTAGCAACCAGAGCCCAGTGACGCACGGAGTCGGTAAGCTTGCGTTATACTCCTCGAGAGAAGTTAAATCACTTGGACTTTTTGATTAATATTTTTAGAAAGCCTCACTAGATTAGCTGTTTGCAATGCCTTGTTATGTGAGTTGCAATCAGCAGCAGAACCCCGTCACACCGGAAGTCATGGAGGACTCTCTAATTTTCACAAATGCTCCAGTGAGAGATTACCTCCATTTTGATATTTTTTGACAATTAAGGATTTAGTTGGGAAAGAAGGAAATTAAAAAAATAAAAAGGTTGTTTTAGCAGCTTGTGATCTTGGCAAACTTCAAACTTGAGACAAATAGAACAGAAATAAATAGGAGGCATCCTGGTGAGAGGAGACAGCAGGCTGCTTAGTCAGGCTTATTTGCATCAAAGGGACGCATTGGAACAGAAGAACATAATCTTAACAAACCTAGCTTTTTACAAGACATTCCCTAGGGTAAGGGCAGAATGTTTTTCACATTAGGCATTCACTGAATATACTCTCCTGTGGACTCAAATAATATCCTGGTTTGTTTTTCATAGGTCCTACCCAGACTCCAGTACTGCAAGCTTCTCATAAGTTTCTGTCAAGTTTTAGCCTGTGTTTTATTGGACATGGTCTTCCCTGATGGCTCTGTCAGTAAATAATCTGTCTGCAGTGCAGGAGACCTGGGTTCGATCCCTGGGTTGGGAAGATCCCCGGGAGAAGGGAATGGCTATACCCTTCAGTATTCTTGCCTGAAGAATCCCACGGACAGAGAAGCCTGGGGGGTACAGTCCATGGGGTCACAAAGAGTCAAACACTTATGTGATACACTTCAGTGGTATGAGTAGGGAGTGCAGGTGCATATTAAAACACACAAACCAAGCATGCACCCAACAATTAAGGAACACCGAAAGTCTAGCTCTCTTGTTTCTGAGCTCATGTTCTTTATAGAATGTATCTCTGAGGCACTGAAGCTTCTAGGATACATTTGCTTTAGCTTTCCAAATGAATATTACATAGAGAGGGTGGACACGTAGTCCAACGAGTTATCTTTGCTTAGAATATTTCTTTTACTAAGACTTTATTTTATAGGGCAATTTTAAGTTCACAGCAAAATTCAGGGCAAGTTGCAGAGATTTCCCATGTACCCTTTGCTTCCCTGCATGCGTGACTTTCCCCATCATAAACACCCCGCCCCCCACCAGAAGAGTACATTTATTACAATGGATGGATCTACTTTGACACATTAAAGTTGCCCAGAGTCCATAGTTTACATTATGTATCACTCTTGGTGTTCTCCCTTCTGTAGGTTTGGACAAATGTATAATGTCATGTTCCCACCATTATGATATCATACAGAGTACTTTCCCTGCTCCAGAGATCCTCTGTCCTCTGCCGACTCATCATTCCCCACTCTGTAAACTCTAACAAGCACTTTAAAAAAAAAATTGTCTCCATAGTTTTGCTTTTCCCAGAATGTCATACAGTTGGGATCATTGGTATGTAGCTTTTTAGACTGGCTTCTTTTTCAGTTCAGTTCAGTCGCTCAGTCATGTCCGACTCTGCCACCCCATGGACTCCAGCATTTGGTGTTGTTGATGTTCTGAATTTTGACTATTTTAATAACTATTTAGTAGCATCTTGTTTAGATTTGCATTTACCCAGTGATATGTGATGTGGGACATATTTTTATATGTTTACTTGCCATCTGTATATCTTATTTGGTGAGTTGTCTGCTCAGCTCTTTGGCCCACTTTTTAGCCAGGCGGTTTATTTTCTTATTGTTGAGTTGTAACTGTTCTTTGTATGGATAATGCTTTTTGATAAAAACAAAGATGTAATCCCAGAATTCAATAGTGGCATGGATCTAGGTTCTTCAGAATAACCTTTGATTTTAATATGGGCTCCTGACCTTTCAGAGTTTGGATCATGGCAGGCTGAGCATGCCAGATTCATGAACTGATGTGTGTAAGGGCTGAAGTCACAGTTTTATCAAAGCTTCTCCTTCGTGGAGAGTTGAGGGCGTGAGCTACACTCTGCCTGATTTTCCTGTCACCACATTTAGACGCCTAAGAGACGATTTAGGATCCACAAGGTTTTCTTCAGGATAGCAGTATCAACTGGCTGGATCCAATGGATCCCATGGAGCACGGTGACCCACCGTGCCATCATGGTTGTTGTGGGATATCACTGTGTTCACTCTGTGTTGGACCAGGAGGATTCCAGGTCTACACTTCACTTTTCCAGGTGATTTAATTTTCACTTCCTCATGGCTGATACCAGTGGCTCTTTTTCTGTTTTTGATGGGTTAGGAATGAAGGCTTGCTTGTTGAGAAAAATGAGCAGTTTTTAGACTTTCAGACACACTCTCCAAAATCACTGATTACGAAAGGATTTCATTTCAGCGTTAGTTTAATGTTTCCTATTAGTGGCCACCTGTTGCCAGATGGGAAGGCAGTGTTGGTGCCCAGTGAAGTCTGCCCTCGCCAGTGCAGCACATGGCTCACAGGGCTGCTTGGGGAAAATAGACCTCCTAGTGTTTTCAGCAAAAATTAATTATTTTGGAATGAATCTGCCAGTTTTCCTCCAAGTGGCTAAATGTCAATACACTTGAAATAACTTGTCTTCCAACCGACTTTTACATCAGTGCAAATTTGTGTATGTGTGTGTGTGTGTACATATATATATATACTAAAACAAATTATCAAGAATATCAACCCCTCTCTGGCAATGTGCTCATTTAAAAGGACTTGAAAAAAAAATCTCAGCGGAAGACTGAGTTGCACATAAACTGTCAATTTGAATCTAAGCCATCATAGAGGTTATCTTTGCACCTGCCTTTGTAGCTTTTCTTTAACAATATATATAGAATCACTGAAACCATGATTTACTACTGGAAGAAGGGAGTCTAGAAGATGGAGCCCAGGTGGACTTGATGATGGCAAGAAAAACCTGACCAATTATTTGCTCACCAACTGGCAACCCACTCCAGCATTCTTGCCTGGAAGATCCCATGAACAGAGGATTCTGGCAGGCTACAGTCCGTGGGGTTGCAAAGACTCACACACAACAGAGAGACTGAGCGTGCATGCAGGCATGCTGATGAAAGAAGCGAAGGGGAAGTGACAAAATCCAGTGTTTATTTGACTTTAAAAATGTACCCTAAGCATTTTGAAAAACACTTCTAAGTTTCAAAACATCTTTTAGAATTAACTCAGAACTTCAGATCTTAATCAGATCATATAAAACTCATTATTCTCTCTATATGTACTACCACAATTCATTTGTAGGTATTGGTTATTTTTACAAATTTCCATTCTCTAATCTTCATGTTGTTGACATACAGAAAAATTTCAACATTTGTCTCTGCCTGGGAATATCCAGAATTATGTGTTCTTAAAAAATTATAAAGGTAATAATGTCATATAAAAATACTTAATACTCATAAAATGCTCTTCTCTTCTGTCATGAATCCCTTTGGTAATCTTTGACAATCCCTATGTCCCTATTAAACAGTTGTGATTAGATTATTACTGTTTTGTGTTCTGCCATTTCCACCTTATATTGGTTTATATGTCTCCATGAATCATTATGACCCACACATGTATGACTTTAAAATCCACATATGTGTGTGTTCCGTTGTTCAGTGGTGTCTAGCTCTTCTCAGCTCTATTGACTGTAGCCCACCAGGCTCCTCTGTCTAGCCAAGAATTCTGGAGTGAGTTGCCATTTCCTCCTCCAAGGGATCTTCCTGATCCAGGGATCAAACCTATGTCTTCTGCATTGCAGGTGAATTCTTTAGCACCAAGCCACTGGGGAAGCCCCCACATAATATATGCTCGTGTTAATAAATCTTATTTGCTTAGCCATAATAAGGCTTCCTTAAAATAAGATTAAATGGGCATATTTGTAGAGGGTTTTGGACTTTATTTATTGTAAATAGTACTTTGTTGACTGTCTTTGGATATTAACTTTAAAATAAATATTCTAGGATATTTCCTTGGGATATGATTCCCCCAAAAGAAAGAAACAAGCTCTTGTTGTTTTTGTAGCTTCTGGTGTGCACTGTTCTCTAATCTGTAGCAAATCCATAGTGCAACTGGCAACGTCCTTGTTCACAGTCCCGCCAATTTTGGATTTTATAATTTTTGCTTAATTTGCTAACTTAACCAGGCTTGTTTTGGTGTTATTAAGTAAATTTTCTCAAAGAGCAAGACATGAAACTTCTGCCTCAGAATCACTTCTTAAAAATTTCAGGAACCTAGCTTTCTAGCAGGTCTACTCCAAGTGTATCTTGGAGACAGGATCTGAACATCTCCATATTGAATAAGCTTTCAAGGCAATTCTTAAGCACTCCATAGTTTCAACGTTACTGCCTTATAATTATCTTAACTTGTATTTCTTTAGCTGAGAGTAAGGCTTAGCATAATATCCAAGACTTGTAGGTATTGTGGGGAACTGGTAGGATTTCATGGTAGTAAACAAATCTCTCAGATGCTTGCTCCTCCTCCCCCATTTCCTCTGTACTTCCCAGAACTAAGACAGTGGGGGCGATTATCTCTTTTAAGCTAATTTGTTGTTTGTGGTTTGATACATAGTATTTAGGAGCACTGGCTATTAGAGAAGTCCATATCTTAATATTTTAGGGGATACACAAATTGCAGTTGTGTCTGATTTAGCTGTTTCAAGCATTTCATTATTATTATACCCACATAAGGGAACATTGGAAAATGAAACGGATAATGTAGTCATGAGGTCATCGGAAACAATTAGCTGTACCTTGAGAGAAGGAAGAGTAGTTTCCTAGGAGAGAAATAGGAACATAATGCCCTAGTTACACAAAATAATTACGACAGTGAAATTAAAAAAAAAAAAGACTTCTCATGTTTTTATGTACAACAAATTGCAGTTGCATTTGATTTAGCTGTTTCAGGCATTTCATTATTATTATACCCACATAAGAGAACATTGGAAAATGTTATGTACAACAGTGTACTGTAACTCATTAAGTCAATTTTAGGTTTGTGCATTTCTAATTTACTCTGTTCCTGAAACATCCCGTTCCTTTTTGTCAATAAATGATTAGTTAGGGAAAAAAAGCATGGAAGGTCTGAGAAATAAGTGTGTGTATGGTCAGGGAAATTAAGATGTTCCAGCAATAAGGAGTGATTATCAGTGGACTCAGAAAACTGCTTAATGACCTAAAAGGATATTGATGAAAGAGTAAGATCATAAAAATCTATATATTATGTGTCTATATTGTAGGCACAATTAAAAAAAGGAGCTCTTTCCTTTTGAACCTCATACAATCTTTTTACCAAAATATGTCCAGACAGTTAAGTATTTAGAGTTAAGTAAAAATGAAGAAATATAGCGATGAAGTGAAACTACTGTTTTTCCAACTGAAAAAGCAGGAGGACACTCACTGTAAAATCAGGAGAGAAATGGGTTTATTAAGGAAGTATTCCTTAGGAGGCCATTTTGAGAAATGGAATTAAATTATGGGGAAAGAATGCAGGATTGCATTTTTCTTGCCCTTACTAAGCAGAGCCTCACACAGGGAGTAGACGATAACTAACATTTCTCCAACACTTTGTGTGTGTAGCCACTGAGCTAGAAGCTTTAATATATATTTTTTCTCATTTAATTTTCTTAAAAAAAAAAATGGTGAGAAAGCAATAGCATTCACATTTATAGTTTCCAAACAAGGCACAAAATCTGAAGTACTGGGGAATTATGCACTTGTAGAGAGACACATAACTCAATCCTTTGACCTGATGCTGAAGACTCTTAATATACTTTAAATTCTTTACCGTATCTCCCACTCTTATGAGTCTTCATATCCTCAGAGACTTTCATTATTTCTAATGACATGTGTGTATGTACATATTGAATATATACTGTTCATTTTGTAACAATTTTTCATCAATTTCTTTTGCCTTATTAAACATTCACTTTAATGAATATTGTATACCTAGATAGGTACCATAACTTCTTGACTAAGATAATTTTAAAGACA
>SJYA01000660.1:0-98456 GCA_006410615.1 Neotragus moschatus
GAAATCATGAGACAATTAAGAAGCCATCTGCCATCTGTACAAGGCTTGCAATGAGTACAAAATTATGAAGGGAAAGAAAGGGATGGCTATGAGTCTATGTAACTACAAACTTTTTTCCAACTGAGAAATGTTCTTATAAGTTGAACATATTTCTTACTTATTCCACTTTAACACTCACTGCGAAACATAATGAGCAGCTTCAAAACCAAGTTCTACACTGACAGAAAAGCGCTTTCTGAAAAACTGACAGCAATTCTGCAGAGACAATCACATTTCCTGAGGGAGCCACCCATGCAGCTCCAAATTTTCCCTGCACTCTTTCTAGTTATTTTACATGCTTTTCTCAGGATGACGCGTACTCTTGAATCGTTGACATAGAACCAACAGAAGTCATTTAGGTTAACACTCTCTACATCATTGAAGGATGTCTTCCAATTGAAAAGATCTAAATTATAAAACGTAAACCCATGCTTGTGCAACATAAAATATGCTGTAATAAAATCCTAATACTACTCTCTTTATAGCAATATTAACTCATCAATATTTTCAGAATATCTGGCAGTTTCATTTTGAAGATAACACTAAAATACATTCACAATTATACACAGTAAATAATGTCTCCCTATGTGCTTCTTTATAGGATTTATGCAAATGTATAAGGCATAAGCAATACTACATTAAAAAATAAGTACCCTGTGACCAAAACTAAAATTTATTAAAACCTTGACTTTAGTTGCACAGAACTACTTTATTTGTTTTCCAGACTATAAATTTTAGGATGTCAGAGCTGGAGATAAAATTAAGGTTCCAAATAATGTATAGTCTGTCCTATTAAGTTGGAAAAGTTATAGTTTATCAAAGATTAGCCTCGCCATTCATTAAAACAAGAAAGAGATTTTAAAATGCATTTATCAACCTAAATCATCCCGCCTACTTGTCTTAAGTAACATGTATCACTGGATATATGTATAATCATTTCAGTTTACTGCATAACTGATTTTACTGAAGGGATCTGGGGCCTAAATTCATATTTACTGAAAAATTCTATCTTCCTTGACATTATTGCTATATTAGCAATGAAAAACACTAACACAACTCAGCAATTAACCATACTGATATTGTATATTTCATATCTTCATGTCTTTCTAGAATATTATTAATATAATTTTTAGTCTTAACTTACATGAACTAATCACAATAAAGAAGGAAAAATTTTAAACTAAAGACAAGTTTTTAGTATTTATATAAAATTCTTCGGGTAATTACATCTATTTATAGGTACAACTAGAGAGAAAACTAAAATTCAACAAAATATCAAGTAATCAAATTGTATATAACTCAAGCTACGTACCTGACATTGCCTTTGGTGTTTCTTAGAACCGTTGCAGCAAAATTCTGTGTGACACCCACCAAGCTGATTCCATCCACTTCCACAATCTGGTCATTGACTTGTATTCTTTGGGAAAAAGGAAAAAATTACCCACAATTAGTTTTACTGATAATATATTCCCACTCACAAAAAATTAGTTGACAAAATATTTTATTTTTAAGATACTCTTACTGATTCAAAATTTGTCTNTCAAGCTACGTACCTGACATTGCCTTTGGTGTTTCTTAGAACCGTTGCAGCAAAATTCTGTGTGACACCCACCAAGCTGATTCCATCCACTTCCACAATCTGGTCATTGACTTGTATTCTTTGGGAAAAAGGAAAAAATTACCCACAATTAGTTTTACTGATAATATATTCCCACTCACAAAAAATTAGTTGACAAAATATTTTATTTTTAAGATACTCTTACTGATTCAAAATTTGTCTCCAAGCCCCAGATGTTTGTCAAAGGTTTTTGTCTATTTGGGAGCTCAAACCATTTCATTAAAAAACAAATTTCATGAACCCTAGAAAGGAAAAAGCCCTTTGAAATCTTGACCAGTGAGTTTTTGTGATTCTTGGATTACTTAACTTGTTTCTGAGGTTGCAGAACTGAAGCTACAAGTTCTGTGTGCTATAGTAACTGAGAGAAGCCATGATCCCACTATGTGAGTACAAAGTGTGTCCTAACTTAGAAAGGTCTTAACAAAATGAATTATAAAGCCCCTGAAATTAAAGGAGTGATAATCTAATGGGTTCATAGAGAATAGTAATCACTTTCGTAAATTTTCTTTTCTAGTATCTAATAAGAGTTTCAATGTACTAGACATTTAAGAAAAAAATCCTTCTTGGAGATTCTGCTAGAAGCTTAGAAGCTTTTTCATATGAGACCAAGTTCATGTAATAAAAAGTGAAAAAGTGAGTCTTTGGATGAATAAAACTGATTTAATAATTTTGGTTTAAAGTAACATTGGAAAAGACCATGATACTGGGAAAGACGGAAGGCAAAAGGAGAAGAGGGCAGCAGAGGATAAGATGGTTAGGGCGCATCACCAACTCAATCAACATGAATTTGAGCAAACTCTGGAATGTTCTACAGTCCATGGGGTCACAAACAGTCAGACACAATTTAGCAACTGAATAACAACAACAAAGTTTTCTCCATGATTTTATAAAGGTGTGGTTTTATATTTTCGTAAGGAGACGACTTAATCTGAACTTCCTAAAATTCTGAGACTGACCAGATAGATTCCAATATTCCTACACAAAGTTTAAAAAGAAAAAAAAAAGTATGTTTAACTAAACTGAATCATATGTTTTATAGAGGGCCAGCTTAAAACATGATCTCCAAGATTATTAGTTATTTCTAAAATCTTGGCGATGATGCTTTTAAACTACACAATTCTCCTTGTGTTCAAGAATGCGCTTATTGTGGCACATTAAGAAGACGTAAAAATAGTATAATGGCTATTTTATAGTATAGTATAGTGGCTACAGAAAATGCTATTTGCTGGTCTGCTAANACACAAAGTTTAAAAAGAAAAAAAAAAGTATGTTTAACTAAACTGAATCATATGTTTTATAGAGGGCCAGCTTAAAACATGATCTCCAAGATTATTAGTTATTTCTAAAATCTTGGCGATGATGCTTTTAAACTACACAATTCTCCTTGTGTTCAAGAATGCGCTTATTGTGGCACATTAAGAAGACGTAAAAATAGTATAATGGCTATTTTATAGTATAGTATAGTGGCTACAGAAAATGCTATTTGCTGGTCTGCTAAATTGTTTGTGTATGACAGGTGATTATTACCAACTTCCAAGCCACCAGTGAAGGTTGTTACTAGAAGTCAGTTAAGCAGGCAACAAGTTAAATGTCAAATGGATAATTAAGACTATGGTAACAACAACAGTGAAAGAAAAAATAAAATCGTGTAAATGAGGCAATGGGAGGAATTTTTGTTTTTTAAGAAAAAGAACAGCAGGCTAGTCCAAATGCATCACCCTGTTCTAGCATATGAAAGAACACAATGTTGATCAAAACTCGAATGTGTACAGCAAGCTGATGAAGATTTAAAGAAGTAACTTTTATTTGCCTTGGTTTATACCATCTGGGGCCAAAAAGACACTATAAAATGTGCTGCATTTTGACAAAACTCTCTCAGTTTTAAAGGACTATTCAAAAGAGAATTTAGAAAGGGTGTAATCTTCTGCTATTAGAGTTACATAGAATGAGTCAATTCCTTTTTCTATGATAGCCCTTCATGTATTTGAAAAATGTTTTTATGCTCCTCCATTTAGGGGAAAAGGATGAGAAGGACACTGGAGAAACTAAAGTCATGAGAGACTTAAGAAGTCATGTGCAATTTGTACAAAGTTTGAAATGATAATAGCACAAAATTATGAGTGAAATTTCCTTTTACATCACATTCTCATCAGCATTGTACATATTTTAGATTTTGGCCAGTCAACTAGGTGTCCAGTAGTATTTCTCACTGTTTTAATTTGCAAAAATTCACAGATTAGAAGAAAATTTTTATATATCATATATCTTACATGGGGCTGGTATCTAGACTATTACAAAGAATAGTTACAACCCAATAATAAAATGACAATCCAACTTAAAAGTAAGTCAGACATAGAAAGAAAAATACCATATGATCTCAAAAACAAAAAATCTAAAAAAAAAACAAACAAAAAAACCCCACCAGCTCATAGAGACAGACAGATGACTGCCATAGATGGGTTGGGGATGGGCAAAATGGGAGAAGGGGGTCAAAAGATATAATCTTTCAGCTATAAAATAAGTCATGGGGATATAATTTACAATGTGGTGACTACAGTTAATAATACTGTATTGCATATTTAAAAGTTGTCAAGATAGCAGATCTTAAACACCCTCATCACAAGAAAAACATTTTTATAACTACATCTGGCGATGGGATGTTAACTAGACTTCTTGTGATCATTTCACAACATATGTAAATATCAAATCATTATGTTGTACACTTGAAACTAACATAATGGTATATGTCAATTATACCTCAATTTAAAAAAAAATGAGCAAAGGATCTGAATAGGCATTTCTCCAAAGAAGATTCACAAAAGGCAAATAAGCATATATACAAGGTGCTCAACACCATTAGTCATCAGGGGACTACAAATCAAAACTAAAGTAAGATATCTCTTCACAGTTACTAAGATGACTATGATCAAAAGACAGTACCCCAACTAATAACACAGCACTGTGAATCAACTACACTCCAGTACATATATTAAGAAAAAGACAGATGGTAACTTTAAACGGAGCATAACCTATAAAGATATTGATTCACTGTGTTGTACACCCAAAATTAATATCAGATTATAAATCAAACCATACTTGAATCAAAAAAAACAACAAGAAGTCTACATGAGATGTGGAGACACTAATCCACATACATTACTGGTAACACTATAACCATCCAGCAGTTTTCCAAAGCGTTAAACACAGAAGTAACCGTATGAGTCAGCAATTCCACCCCTGACTATATACTCAAGAGAAATGAAAACCTGTCCACACAAAATCTGCACATGAATATTCAAAGCAACATTATTCATAATAGCCAAAAAGTAGAAACAACCCAAATATCCATCAACTGGTGCCAGAATAAACAAAATATGAAACATGCATTCAATGGAATATTATTTGGAAATGAAATGTGATAGATGCTGCAACATGCATAAACCTTGAAAACATTATACTAGTGAAAAAAGATCACATGCTATGATTCCATTTATATGAAACATCCAGAAGAAGCAAATCTCTACATGAAGTTGATGGGTGCCTAAAGTCTTTATGTAGACATACATTTTCATTTTTGTTGGAAATTACCAACAAGTAGAATTGCTGGCTTGAAAGGTTAAGTATAAGTTTAAAAGAACTGCCAAACTATTTTCCTAAGTGCCTGTAAAATGTTATGTTCCCACAAGCTATGTATGAGTGTTCCATTTCTCCATATCCTTGCTAACATTTTACATTGTCAGCATTCTCAACTTTAGCCATTCTAGTAGGTATGGTATCTCACTGCAGTTTTAATCTATATTCTCTAAGGACTAATGACGTTGAACAAATATTCATATGCTATTGAACATTCATATCTTTTTTTCTTTGAAACAACTACACAAATCTTACATTTGTATTTTTCAAATACAATTATTTTTATTTGTGGTTTTCTTGTTACTGAGTTGTAAGTTTTCTTCACACCCTTGACACAAATCCTCACATGAATGTTTAACAAATATTTTCTTCTTGTCTATATAGATTCCCTTTATCATTTCATAACCATGCCTCTTAAAGAACAAAAGTTTTTATTTTAATAAAGTTTACTTTTTTCTTTAAAAGTCCATGCTTTGTGTCCGGTCTCAAAAATCTTTGCTTAATGGTAGGACACAAATACTTTCACCTATGCATGCTCTTAGGTTTTCATGGAACTCTGATGCCTAGATCTATAATTTTGAGTTAATCTATATATAGTGTAAGATAAGGTGTGTGGTTTAGTTGTTTTGTTTCTCCATATGGATATCTACTTTTTAAAAAATTTTATTTTATGTTGGAGTATAGTGGATTAACAATGTTNAATTAAATAAAACAAACAGAAAACTAACTATATAACTACAGGCTGGAAAATAATATTTTAAATAATGTTTGAGGCATCTAGCAATCAGAGGACCATATCACCATTTATTCTGTAGAGAACCAATAATGTAATATACTTTTCATCCTCAGCTTGTTCATTGGTAAATTATGTGGGCACCTTTATAAATATATGAAAAAAAATGCCAGAATTCATTATTTGTGAATTAAGCTTTTGTTTACCTGGAGAACCCAAGAGGTTAAACAGAAATATTTAGAACAAGAGTTCAGTGATTTCTACATTCCCTCACTCATGTAAAAAAATCATTCTCTCATACTTATGCAAGCCAAACTTGGGCTACTGCTACTATAAATGAAGAGGACAATTACAAGAAAAGCAAGTGTGTTTCTAGAAATGTAGTTCCCTAACTATTATATCTGTGATAAATTATCACACAACCTCAAATTTACTGTGAGACCTACAGATAGAAAATACTAATGTCATTTTAAAGAAATTAAAACAGTGTTGTCTTGCCTTTGGGGGAAAAAAAAGAGTTTAGCAAAAACAGAATTTGGAAACTGACCAAAAAATCCATCATAATTTTAGACAATATAATAGACAAGATCATAAATTATAAATTAGTGATTATAAATGTGCAAGGGTATCCTTATCTTTAACTGAAAAATTAAAAAAGCCCTGAGTAAGTGTAATGCCATTCTATGTTCTTGGATTAAAACCCTTAATATTGTAAAATCACCTATGATCCTAAATTACTGTAAATGTTTGTTTGCCCCAATTTAATTTATGAATACAGGGCAATCAAAATTGAAATTCCACTAACATTATTCCTGGAAACTAGAAAGCTGTTTGCAAACTAAGAATAAGAATGGAAACAGACCTTATCAGATATCAGAAGAGATAATAAAACCTCAGTTATTAATGCAATATACTTTGTCTAAAGACAGATCTATTTTTGTACTTTCTGTTTCTCTCCTCTACTTTTCTATTCAAACTAGTTTGGGTGATCTATTCAAAAAATAGTAGGGAAAGAATGAGATATCCTCACAGGAAAAAAAAATTCCTATTTCATATGATTAACAAAAGTAAAATTTACATTGGCTAAGGACAAAAAAAATTATAAATTGTTAAACTGCTAAAGTTCAAACTACCAAACAATTACATGCATTTCTCATACTAGTAATGTTACACTCAAAATCCTTCAAGTTAGGCTTCAGCAGTATGTGTAGCAAGAACTGCCAGTTGTAGAAGCTGGGTTTAGAAACGGTAGAGGAACCAGGGAACAAACTGTCAACATTCGTTGGACAACAGAGGAAGCAAAGGAATTCCAGAAAAACAATTATTTCTGCTTCATCGACTATGAGAAGGTCTTGGACTACATGGATCATAACAAACCATGGAAAATCCTTAAAACAGATGGGAATATCAGACCACCTTACCTGTCTCCTGAGAAACCTGTATGTGGGGCAAGAAGCAACTGTTAGAAGCTTACATGGAACAAATGACTGGTTCAAAATTGGGAAAGGAGTTAAGACAAGGCTATATATTGTCACTCTGTTTATTTAACTTACAAGCAGAGTACATCATGAGAAATGCCAGGCTGGATGAGCCATAAGCTGAAATCAAGATTGCTGGGAGAAATATCAACAGCTTCACATATGCAGATGATACCATTATAATGGCAGAAAAGAGGAACTAAAGAGCCTCTCAATGAGGGTAAAAGAGGAGAGTGAAAAAGCTGGCTTAAAACTCAACAGTTAAAAAAAAACTAAGATCATGGCATTTGGTCCCATCATTTCACAGCAAACAGATGGGGGAAAAGTGGAAAGAGTGATACAAAGATTTTCTTTTCTTGAGCTCCAAAATCATCACAGATGGCGACTGCAACCATTAAATTAAAAGACGCTTGCTTCTTGGAATGAAAACTATGACAAATCTAGACAGAGTATTAAAAAGCAAAGACATCACTATGCTAACAAAGGTTCCATCTAGTCAAAGTCATTGTTTTTCCAGTAGTCATGTATGGGTGTGAGTGTTGGACCATAAGAAGGCTGAACACCAAAGAACTGATGCTTTTGAATTGTGGTGCTTGAGAAGACTCTTGAGGGTCCCTTGGACTGCAAGAAGACCAAATCAGTCAAACCTAAAGGAAATCAACCCTGAATACTCTTTGGAAGGACTGATGCTGAAGCTGAAGCTGCAATACTTTGGCCACCTGATGCGAAGAGCCAAGTCACTGGAAAAGACCCTGATGCTGAGAAAGATTGAAGGTAAAAGGAGAAGAGGGTGGTAGAAGATGAGACAGTTACAAAGCATCACCGACTCAATGAACATGAAGTTGAACACACCCCAGGAGACAGTGGAGGACGCAGAAGCCTGGTGTGCTGCAGTCCATGGGGTTGCAAAGAGTAGGACAACTTGGTGACTGAACAGCAACAAACTGCTAAAAGGAAATACACAACAATGTTTTCAACAGGCAAGAGAGAATCTTCCCCAAAAGCCATGGGTCCTAAAGAAAATAAACTATTTGATTAAAAATTAATGCTGAAAACTTCTAAGCAACAATATACACCAAAATCAAATTATAAAACAGGTCATATATTAGGAGAATATATTGCCAAATATCAAGATGAAATATGNTCATTGTTTTTCCAGTAGTCATGTATGGGTGTGAGTGTTGGACCATAAGAAGGCTGAACACCAAAGAACTGATGCTTTTGAATTGTGGTGCTTGAGAAGACTCTTGAGGGTCCCTTGGACTGCAAGAAGACCAAATCAGTCAAACCTAAAGGAAATCAACCCTGAATACTCTTTGGAAGGACTGATGCTGAAGCTGAAGCTGCAATACTTTGGCCACCTGATGCGAAGAGCCAAGTCACTGGAAAAGACCCTGATGCTGAGAAAGATTGAAGGTAAAAGGAGAAGAGGGTGGTAGAAGATGAGACAGTTACAAAGCATCACCGACTCAATGAACATGAAGTTGAACACACCCCAGGAGACAGTGGAGGACGCAGAAGCCTGGTGTGCTGCAGTCCATGGGGTTGCAAAGAGTAGGACAACTTGGTGACTGAACAGCAACAAACTGCTAAAAGGAAATACACAACAATGTTTTCAACAGGCAAGAGAGAATCTTCCCCAAAAGCCATGGGTCCTAAAGAAAATAAACTATTTGATTAAAAATTAATGCTGAAAACTTCTAAGCAACAATATACACCAAAATCAAATTATAAAACAGGTCATATATTAGGAGAATATATTGCCAAATATCAAGATGAAATATGAACATTTGTAATATAAGAAATGTTTTATCAACTTAAAAACTACATCTAAAAGTAGGGGGAAGGAAACTGAGAATTCAACAAAGAAACACTACTGTTCAATAAATGATACAAAGATGCTCAATTTCATTAAAAATTTTCTTCTTAAAAATTAATTTAAGAAGGAAATGCAATATATTCACCTATAGGATGACTTTTTAAAAAAAGCCTGCAACATCTAGTGTTTGTGAGGATATAGGAGAAATACTCTTGAAAAAGCAGGGGAAAAGTCAAAATTTGAAATTAGCTATCAAAATTGCAAACGCAAATGCCTTTGATCCAATAATGCTACATGTATTTATAGAGATATTTACAAGTGTGCAGATATCTGTGCAAGGAAGTTCATTAAAGAACCACTTGTAATTCCCCAAGATGGAAAATTATATAAATGTTCAAAGATAGCGAAAATGTCTTACTATGTTATAGTATTTTTACAAAGATGTAGTTTCACGCAATGATAAGAAAGATCTATCTCTGCAGACATGAAAGGCTCTGAAATTACTTAGCCAAAGGCTCGTGTATTACTTAACCGAAAAGACACATGGCAGATATATTTATATCTATATCCATATGTATCTACTCCTCTATCTCTATATATTCATATATAGTGAATGAAAGTCACTCAGCCGTGTCTGACTCTTTGCAACCCCATGGACTATAATACAGTCCATGGAATTCTCCAGGCCAGAATACCGGAGTGGGTAGACTTTCCCTTTCCCAGGGATCTCCCCAACCCAGGTCTCCTACATTGCAGGCAGATTCCTTACGAGCTGAGCCACCAGGGGAGCCCAAGAATACTGGAGTGGGCAGCCTGTCCCTTCTCCAGCAAATCTTCCCCACCCAGGAATTGAACTGGAGTCTCCTGCACTGTAGGCGGATTCTTTACCAGCTGAGCTACCAGGGAAGCCCATATATATAGGTTTAAATATATTCTCAATTGGTATGACCCTAACTTTAATCTAAATTAAAGATCTCCTAAATTTCCTAGCCATTTCCAAACTGTAAAACCACTCTAAGCCTCAGTTTCATTATTTACAAAATGGCTATTATAATAATAATGCCTATCATATAAAGTTCCTGTGAAAATGAAATGAGACAATCCAAATAATTATGCTGGGTTCAACGTAAGGGGAGTGAAAGCTTTCCCAGGGTAATCAGAGATAATAATATTTCCCTAGATACCTACACTCATCTCATACTCTTATTTACAAATAAGTTTTGAACGTTTCATTCACTATGACGCTTAATGCCCTTGGAACAAAAATCTACTAGACTAACTTGGTATTACAGTGTAGACTGGCCTGCCAAAACCCCTACCTGTGTCCAGAGCAATATAATATCATTACACAATGGCTTGTTATTTGCCAGGCTTTGTTTTGCCTTGACCAGGAAGAACCTCAGAGATGAAAGGAAAATTGACCTAGGTAAGACTTTCCCTTTCGTCAATATGGTCATGACTCATTCAGTATTCTTACAATAGTTCTATCATTTTTATTTATATTATCATAAGTGCTCTATAAATACATTGAATAATTATGCAAAAAATAATCAAAACCCCATCATGATATTGCTGCAATGCAAAAATGCAAAAAACTAAAGGCCAACAGCATCCTGTGTCCTAATATTCAGCACCATTCAAGAGATATACACATATATTTAGTTCAGTCACCTTTACATTGTTTCTGTGTTATTTCACTGAGAAAAGCAAAAGGATGTTTAAATTTAAGACTTCATGTTTCAGAGCCAACAAGTGATATTCTATTCCTTGATCAAAGGAAACAAAACAAGACCTTATCCCTTGCTTTGCTGCTTTGCAGCAGAGGCAGGCTTTTAGGGATAACAAGTTTACAAATACAGTTAGCAATGACATTTCTGACCCTGCAACCCAAAGTTATGAAAAATAAATAAAGTTAAAATTAGCTTGTAAGATTTCAACTAGAACCATTCTTTTTCACATTTCCAGTAACTGGAGCTCCAACACTTTTTCAAAACAACAGCAACCTTTTTTCAACAATAAGGGGAAAAAACCTGATTTCCTTTACTTCCTGACAACACATTTTCTTTAATCAATGTAGGTCAAAATGAGTCCAGGATTTTCTGTAATGTTGACTGGAAGGAATCTCCCACAAGGCTTCCCCAAGGTTTCAGTTCTGCCTGTCGTCTGTGTTCTGCGTCATCTCCTGGCACATCAAAGACGGAAAATGTTCCAGGTTCTAGCAAGCTGTATTTCAGATGATGGCTTGGCACAGCATGCTCGTGGAGATTCGCCAAGCATTCACATGCTTCCACAAACGGGCCCCACTTATCACAAGCTTCCTTGGCAGAACTCTAACTCACCTTCACATGATTTTAGCAGCTCTGCTTAAGGGACTCTATAAATTAAGAAACTAAGAGAAGACAGTCCACCTCGAAGTTTTTAAAAACAAATTTGGTGATAAACCATCCTCAGAAAGGAGGATCCCGACAGCCTTAGAACAATGTACACAAAACTTCAGTTTCCTTTCCTTCCCACGCTGATTTACAACATTAAGAATTACAGTTTCTAGATTGCCTAGTGTGTGCCAGGGAGTATGTTAGGTTCTTGGTGCAAACTGACATAAGCCAAGCTGGAGTTTAGAATCATCAGGCATTTGGGGATAAGCACTGGCAGTGTCCAAAGATTCTAAATAGGTGAGAGCTTTCTGATGAATATAAACACACTGATAAGTAGCAGGATGAAAAAACAGACCCCCAGCTGTATCTTGTATGCTCAGTACAGTCTCAGATTTCTGTCCTTCAGTTACTCTGACAAGTGACCTGCATGGAGGCATGCTTAAAGCAACTGTGACGATATTCCACAGTAGGATGTCTCTAACCTAACTGGATCTGTCAACAAAATCCTACATTTCCGAAAAAAAAGACCAAATGAATAAGAGAGTTAGATACTCCTGCAAAACCTTAGCTTACTTGAATCAAAATCCATTTACATAAAATATTTCTAAAACCAATCCACATATTTTCAATATCACTCATTTAACCAATTATCTGTAACATTCCTAACAATAATAAACCTTCCTATGCAGATTTAAAGTATGCATTTCTGGAGTGTAGACATCTAATTAGGTTCTTTCAAATACTAATCCTTGAGTAAAGATCCATGAGTATCGTACCTAGAGTGCTAACTAAAGACTCCTAAAAGAAAGCTATACCCATAAATATGGTGATGTATATGTTGTAATAACTGAAAGTAAATTACAGACAATATAAAGCTTTACAGAAGTAGTCTTTAATTCTTGTACCAGCTGATCCAGTAAATAAGGCAGAAAAAAGGAGAGTGTTTACTTTTCATATTTTTACATGAAAAATTTGACACTCAGAGAACAATATACATGGCATATATGATGATAATTAATAAAGACAATGTCTGTAAGGATAACAGGTGTATTTCACTAGTTGCAAGCCTCGTGGCTTCATGAATAACTAAAGAACAAGAAGTGAAAAAACAAAGATATTTGACATAATGGGAGGNTGAAAAATTTGACACTCAGAGAACAATATACATGGCATATATGATGATAATTAATAAAGACAATGTCTGTAAGGATAACAGGTGTATTTCACTAGTTGCAAGCCTCGTGGCTTCATGAATAACTAAAGAACAAGAAGTGAAAAAACAAAGATATTTGACATAATGGGAGGTAGAGGACAGGCTGATCAAAAGGGAACACAAAGAGGCCTATATTCATCAGGTTTTTCCAGAGAAACACAACCAACAGGAGGTGTATGTGTACAAGATGTTCCCTGACCCAGGGATCGAACCTGGGTCTCCCACACTGCAGGCAGATTCTTTACTGTCTAAGCCACCAGAGAAGCCCTCATATTTGTACTTATATTAACTAGATTTATTTTAAGGAATTGGCTCACATCATTCTAGAGACTGACAAATCCAAAATCTGTACAGTAGCAAGCTGGAGACACAGGGAAAAATTGCTCTTGGGAGTTCAGGTCCAAAGGATTCTCTCTGCTTCAAGGGAAGTCAGAAAGAAAAGTGAAAGTGAAGTCGCTTAGTCGTGTCCGACTCTTTGCGACCCCACGGACTGTAGCCTACCAGGCTCCTCTGTCCATGGGCTTTTCCAGGCAATAGTACTGGAGTGGGTTGCCGTTTTGATCTCCAGGGGATCTTCCCGACCCAGGGATTGAACTCAGGTCTCCCGCATTGTAGACAGGCGCTTTACCATCTGAGCCACACTGTAAAGCCTTCAACNGACCCCACGGACTGTAGCCTACCAGGCTCCTCTGTCCATGGGCTTTTCCAGGCAATAGTACTGGAGTGGGTTGCCGTTTTGATCTCCAGGGGATCTTCCCGACCCAGGGATTGAACTCAGGTCTCCCGCATTGTAGACAGGCGCTTTACCATCTGAGCCACACTGTAAAGCCTTCAACCAGTTGGATGAGTCCCACCCACATCACAGAGGGCAATTTACTTTACTGTACTCAAAGTCTACTAATTTAGATGTTAACCTCGTTCAAAAACAGCATCACAAGAACATCTAAAATAATACGTGAACTAAAACATCTGGCCACCGTGGCCTAGACAACTTGACACATAAAATTAACTATCACAAAGTCCTAAAATAGAATACTCTTTGGCTCCAAAAGCTTGACATTTAACTGAGATAATCATATCTAGATAGTGCCTCTCTATATATCACTGGAGTGTTGTAAAATTTTATATCCCCAGATACATTCATGGAATGTACACAAAACCCATGATAAAATTAAGCATACATTTTTGTATTATCAATGGCACCAATCACTTCATACTTGTAGATAATCAACAATGAAATATGGAGAATGTAAATTCTTCAAATTTAAAATAGCAATGGTTGACTCTGTAGAAAGATAAGCTAAATATAAGAAAACGTTTTTTGAAAGAATACTTAAAAATAAGTGGAGTTTTATTAAGGTCACATACACAGAAATTATCAGTAAAATAAAAAGATTAGAAAGTCCTATATCTCTTCATTTTGACAAACTAGAATTCAGTTATAATTAACACACTTATCTACAAATATGCATATAGTTAAAGTCCTTGAAAAATCTTAAAAATAAGCTTAATATCTCCTTATAAAATCAGCTTATGCCACTAGCGTAATTAAAAAGAAATTCCATCATAAATAAATATAAACTTCGCTTATTTTAAACTTGGACAAATTGTCCAAAAAAGTGAGTGTTTCCAGTAGACAGCTGGACAGAAAACTGGGCAGTTCCACAGATGTTCATGTTTTCTTGGTATTTTTCAAATTGTAATAAACATTTAAACACACCCATGAGAAATTGACAATGTTCTCTTTCAGTTCAGCCAGACTTTTAGTTTAAATCAGAGACATATGCTTTTTAAGCTGACAACCAGTGGCCAGNCCACAGATGTTCATGTTTTCTTGGTATTTTTCAAATTGTAATAAACATTTAAACACACCCATGAGAAATTGACAATGTTCTCTTTCAGTTCAGCCAGACTTTTAGTTTAAATCAGAGACATATGCTTTTTAAGCTGACAACCAGTGGCCAGCATGAAATAAACTGGTGACCTTGGTCCAGTTCCCACTGAACAGGTATCTTCATCACAGGAAAAAGTTAACTAATCAGCACCACTTGGCACCTTTTCGGGGGGCAGGATAATCTCCTAGAGAAATAACTTCCTGTTCACAGAAGGGAATATTCCTGCACAGATGCAGTCATCGAGCCAACAAGTCAGAGTCTGTTCTCAGATTTGTCTTAGCAGTTAGTATTCACTTCTTTCACTACCAGACCCAGCACTGTGCTTCTAAAGGCCCATGGAGTGAGATTATTTTGAATTATCTAAATAAGAAAACAGATGGAGGTGAGTACTACAGCACGTATGGGGTAGTGAGGTTAAAGAGGAGAAAGGGAGTCACGGGCCACACCAAAGACGGTTTGAGGCTGGGAAAAGAAGGACTTTCCACGGTGTAAGAGTCATATATAGAAGTTTACTCTCACCCATGCAAAGGTCCCAAGGGTGACTGCACTTCTGATATGAGGGCTATGGGTATCATGAGGACGAAGTACTAAACTTCGAGGTTTTAACAACCTTGGGAAGTATACTCCAGACCCAGAATTTTGCCTGGAAATAGAGTGAAAGAAAGAGCCTTGGAGGGAACTTGATCGTCTGTTCAAAAATATCATAAGTAATGGTTCAGGTTAAAAGCAGAAGGAGCCCTTTCCCTGCTGGTTGAGACGGTAAAGAATCCACCTGCAATGTGGGAGACCTGTGCTCAATCCCTGGGTTGGGAAGATCTCCTGGAGGAAGGCATAACTAACCCACTCTAGTATTCTTGCCTCGAGAATCTGGATGGACAGAGGAGCCTGGCAGGCTACAGACCACGGGAGTCACACAGAGTCAGCCAAGACTGAGCGACTCCTCACAGCACAGCACTGTAAAGCTGGCAAAACTCGTGCACCCATCCAGGGTGATGGGAGAAAACGTAAAATCACGTATGCGACCCAGTAACAGCCACATCAGTGGGTAAGGGTCTCAATGAGGTTAACTCGAGTACAGCAGAGGAAAGGAATGTGACGTAAAGTGTACTAGAGGTGGGTGAACTAAAATCGATTTCTACTCTTTAAACGATAAAATGGGCTGAAGATCAAGCTCCTCATACCTACTGTGATGGTCTTTTGATATGTCAACTTGATTAGATTAGGCTTCAGCCCCCCCCTCCAGTTATTTACTTAAACTAGGTTTACTGCAAGGTATTTCGTAGATGTGATTAAAGTCCAAAATCAGTTGAGTTTAAGTAAGGGAGGGTCCAGTGGTTAAGACACTGTACTTCCAATGAAGGGGGCACAGGTTCAATCCCTGGTCTGGCAACTAAGATCCCACATGCCACTTGGTAGAGCCAAAAAAAAAAAAAGTAAGGGAGATTACCCTAGAAAATCGGGATAAGCCTCACTGAATCAGTTGAAGGGCCCTAAGAGCAGAGCTGAGGCTTACTGGAGGAAGTTCTGCCTCTGAGAGCAGCTTCAGTCTGTCGCAGAGTTCCACCCTCCCTCCCATCTTAATGGCCTGCCCTACAGACTTCAACCTTGCACACTTACATTTGTGTAAGCCAACTGACTGAAATAAACCTCTTAATATGTATCTCCTACTGTTTCTCTAGTTGAGCTCTGATTGATACATCACACTCCAAGTCTTCACCACAGGACAAAGTACAGTTATTTGGGGGCAGTGGTTTGTTGTAAAATCAGTCTAATGGGTCATAAATAGCATTGAGAAAATTAAACAGAAAAAATATAATAGAAAACATCAGTGTTCATTCAGTTTTACTAAAGGTATGTGTTATACTTTAAACCTTTCAGTTTGACTTGAACACATACATATACACATGGATGGACCATGTATTTACCATCTTGATGTAAAATGGTTATGATATATAGAGACTAAAAAAACAGCATGCTTAAGCAATAATATTTTAGGAGTATGTGCATCTAAGCCTGCCTGAGAGACAGGGGAGGAGAGGTGTAAGCAAGAAAGGATCTCCAGAAAGATCCTTAAAAGCATAGGCTTTAGTCAGCTATCCTTACCATTAGCAAATAACAAGAGGGGAAGGGGAGGCATGAGAAAGGCGTACTGGGAGAACAAATACTATGTTCAAGGTAGGAATGAGAGAGAACACCAGAATTATGCACAAAGTAATTCGATCTAGGCAAAGCTGGAGTGGTGAATAAGAGATGGAAAAAAGTATACGGGGAGAGCTTTGCGATACATGATTCATTGTGTGAATAAGATTCATGTGCTGTAACCTTGACTGAACAACAACCTTGAAAGAGAATGGGAGCTTATGAAGAGGATTAGAGGGGAGCAGAATCCGAAGGGGGGGCGAGTCAGATGCTCTAGAGATCCTATACTGTCATTCCTATGAGGGGACTTAGAGAGAGCCTAAGTCCTCAAGGGACTGAGATTTTGCCTAAGGTGCCCCTGCTGGTGTGGCCAGCCATTCACAGGACAACAGAAGGCAGGCAGGAATGTGGGCATGCTGCCCGCACACAAGGACTGGGAAGCAAAAAGAGCAGAGGCATCACCCGTCTCAGAAGGACCATGAGTAAACCAAGGTCCTGGGAGCGGAAGCTCCTCTTCCAAGGTCAGCTGAGACAACAGAGGCATGTGAGTGACAAGGGCAATAAAAGATTTATCTTTGCTGAATTGCTAGGGCGAAATTATGGTGAAATTATGTCTATGAGATAAAGACCTATCTAAAATCTTGCGCGTTAGTAGGAACGTGTCCATGTCTACAGGAGAGAATCTCTGCTTGAGATTTATCACCTTTTGCTTGCATGCTCAGTCACTCAGTCATGTCCAGTTCTTTGTGACTACATGGACTGTAGCCCGACAGGCTCCTCTGTCCATGGAATTTTCGAGGCAAGAAAATGGAGTAGATTGCCATTTCCTTCTCCAGGGGGTCTTCCAAACCCCGGGATCAAACCTATGTCTCCTGTGTTTCCTATATTGGCAAGAAGATCCTTTACCACCGAGCCACCTGGGAAGCCCCTTATCATCTTTTACCAGAGGCCAAATAATAAAAGCAAAGATTGCACAATTTTTCAAAACCACCAACAGAACCTCCAACAAAACCTCCTTCAAATGCTGATAAAGTTTAAAAAAAAAAATCTTTTAGCAAGCATTTCTAGCATTAACCAAGACTTACAGAGTCAATTGAAAATTTTAACTTCTATAAAGGTCATGAGTAAAATATGCTTCATTTTTAAACTCTGCAAGCTGAGGCCAGACATCAGATGGTGGAAAAAACTGACAAACAGGACAGAAGAACAAACAACCAATTGTTAGGGAATGCATGTATGCATGACGACACTGGTGCTGCGCACAAGGCTGAGCTTGTGAACCTAAGACTTGATGCAACAGGAACTTTACTGCACGCGGCACAGCTGCGATCCAACGTCAAAACGTCTCATGTTACCCCCACAAAGCAGGAGAGACTCTGCTTTCTCATAAACAAACTGTCCCTTCCACTTAGTCTTCTCCAAGAACTATGGTCAAATGTAATTGATTCTGGATCATTGTTGCAAATGTCAACAGAACACTAAATCTACAAATGGTATCTGTCTCATTCTTCTCTTATTTACTGGCAAAGCCTGAAGGGCAGGAGTGCTTCAAGGGAAACAAGATAATGGGCAATCTTTGTCAAAACACGTGGAGGACAGGGCTGTCACATTAATTCTTGGTGTGTCGGAGGTGAGAGCTGCCATCACTTCCATTACCATAGGATTAATGGTCAAAGCTGGGGATCACTGACCCTTGAATCACACTAACTTTGATCTCATACATCTTGTAATAGAAATGACGACTTTGTAAATATTGTGTTAACCACTATGCTTCTTAAATCAATTGTCTCCACAACCTCGGAAACTGTCTGTACAAACAAAGATACCAACAAAGCTAAGTGGTACATTGTTAAAAAAAAAAAAGGTGACTGCTCTGCAGAGGACGCAACCATCACTGCTACTCAAGTGCCTGACTTGTACAGAGTCCACACTTCCGGGCCAGTACCATGCCTCAAACTTAACTAGGGCCCCACAAGAAAGATGTAGTGTCTCCCATTCTCAGCCACAGCAAGCTTGGGAGGTGGGGCTGGGGTGGGGAACCAAGAGTGAATCCGTAGGTGATTTCCTATGTCTTCTGCACACCTTTTCTGTGCTCTCCAATTCTGGGTAATGGCCAAGCGTTCCTTTCCTGAGGGGGTGTAACAGGGACGACATTCTAAAAAGCTTCCCAAGGTTCTCCACTCCCAAAGGAATATAGTTCACATATTTAGAAGGACATCAAAATTCCCCAAGATCTGACTCCAGCCCACCTTGCCAGCCATTATCTGGCATTACTTCTGTTCATTCACCCCATCGTGCAAAAATTATGACTATTTTGTGATATGTCTGCAAAACTTCTTCCAGCTTTTTTTGGGGTCTCTCCTATAGAATTCTTCCCAGGCTATATATTATATTTATCAATGATCACATTTTCTGTTCAAATAAAGTTTCAGCTCCCTAGGTCTGGAGTACTTTTATTCATCTTTGTACTACTTGTTGGTTTGGGTTTCTGTTTTTCAGCTTTATCAAGGTATGATGAACAAATAGAAATTATACCTTTGTAACAACATGATGTTATGATGTAAGTACATCTTGTGAAATATTTACCACAATCAATATCATCTTCCATTAACAGTGTACAATGTATTAAAAGCAATCAGTTTTTACCACTGTTAATGATCTATATATGGACTGTATCTTAGGTCAGAATTGCTGAACAAATGAAACACAGCAAAAGGGAGCCTCATTCATAAAAAACTTTAAAACAATTTCGAAACAAAGAAGTTTTCACATATGCACAGTTGGAGACTGTCAGTGGTCATCTATTATCCAAATAAGCCTGTGATAAAATCCAGTTAGCATAACCATTTACAAGGCCTTATTCCAGAAGAGATGACATAACAACATACTCTTAATAACTGTATCATTAATGTCATTAAGATGGGGCTTCCCAGGCGGCACAAGTGGTAAAGTCCGCTTGCCAATGCAGGAGACATAAGAGATGTGGGTTCCATCCCTGGGTCAAGAAGATCCCCTGGAGAAGAAATGGTAAACCATTCCAGTAATTCTTGCCTGGAAAATTCCATGAACAGAGGAGCCTGGTGGGCTACAGTCCATGGGGTCACAAAAGAGTCAGAAACGACTAAACACACAAACACAATGGTTTATGTCAGAAATCAAGCATCACCAAAGAAGGAATATTTATTATTAAAATTGATTTGATATTCTATTTAGAGAATACCAATAAAAAAAAACCCCACTGCCCTCATATTTCAAAGGCCAGTTAGCTCCTGGAAAGAAATTTTATAATGTTCCCTTTTTGATCAGATTAGTGTGATTGACATGAGAAGTCCGTTTGGTAGAATTGATTATTTTTTAAATGTATTTTGAAATGCTAATATGAAAGTGTATTGGTAGAATAGGACAGTCAAGGATAATTAGATTTCTAAAAGTGTAACATTTGATAGATATAATAATATCTAACAGTGGGTTCTCTGCTTGAGAGACTGGCAGGAGGAATTTAAAAGTATTTCACTTTTGGTTAGACAGCTGACTTAAATATATAAATATATAAAAGTGGTCGGCTTCTTTTGTGGTCTTGAGTGCAGCAATTCTCGCTAAGTGACTGGGGGGTCAGGCTCACAACTGCAGCAGATTTGCTGATTAAAATCCAGCGGTCAGGGAACTGAACTTCCCTGGTGGTCCACTGGCTAAAACTCTATGCTTCCCAATGCAAAGGGCCTAGGTTCAATCCCTGGTCAGGGTACTAGATCCCACATGCCTCAGCTAAAACCCAGCAAGGCCAAATTAATTATATAATTGATTTTTTTTTTTTTTAATGAATGAGCACTTATTTTTGTGTTCTGGTCATGGTGGTCCATCCATGAGAAAATCCATCTGTTGGTATCTATCCTCTCTCAAGCCAAAAACCACAAGCAAATCAGTGTGTAAAAGCTGACTACCAAAACCTGTTCCCATGTTGCCTTCATCTGCGTTACTGCCACATGGAGGGGAAACGTGTTTGTTCGGTACCTAAGTTTGGTTAGTCTAACGCCCTTTTCCCTCATGCTAGTCAACTTGACAGAGAAAGTTTAAAAGAAAAGCTTAATACAAAGGAAAACATACCTCACCCTTTCACACTGGAAGAAACAAAAAACACTGTTTTCAATTACAGGACTCGATTTCTTCAATATTTTGAAGCCTTATTATGACAATATCCCCCAACACTGGATCACTTCCTTCTCCTCCAGAACCCATCAAGTCCTCTGTCAATCTCTTAGTGCTTATTTCCTTCCTTTTATTTGTTAATAATGTTGTATGTTTAAATCTTATCACTAACTGGAAACTTCAAAGAAGTCTTACTCCCCACTACATCTCCCACTTGGCACTGAGCTTGACACAGGGTACTTACGCAACAGATGCTTGTTGACAGAAGTGCTTTATAAAGGAGATAGTCTGATAAATTGACTTCTTTTGGAAAATTTGCAACTAAACTCTCCTGAATAGTTTCTCCACTCATTCATTCAAAGAGCAGTTCAAGTTTTACAGACAAGTTGTCCACATGAGCAAAGGAAATCTTCCTCATCATCTGGTCTACCCTGCTGGCGTCCACTAAAAGCTCTGGCACTTAGGGTACTGATATTCTGGCAGTAGCTTTGGGCCATATAAAAACGCAACACAGGGACCCAGGCCTTAGCAAAAAAGTAGTGTCAGACACAGGACAGAAAAAGCTGATTCGCTGGTGTCTGGGCGTATTCCAACTCTAGTCATTTCTACTTTTTCCTGTGTGTGTGTGTGTGTGTGTGTGTGTGTGTGTGCGTATAAATGTGTGTGTGTATACATGTATATACATATGTATATAATGCATTTTTGCCAATCAGCTCTATCATAAGAAAAGATCATCCTGCCTGGAAAATCCCATGGGCAGAGGAGCCTGGTGGGCTTCAGTCCATGGGGTCGCTAAGAGTCGAACAGGACTGAGCAACTTCACTTTCATCTTTCACTTTCATGCACTGGAGAAGGAAATGGCAACCCACTCCAGTGTTCTTGCCTGGAGAATCCCAGGGATGGGGGAGCTTGCTGGGCTGCTGTCTACGGGGTCACACAGAGTCAAACATGACTGAAGTGACTTAGCAGCAACCATTTGGTGGAATGGGAGGAGAACCCACCCCAATCTGCTTACAAGCAAACAGCAAACTTGGATAGACATTCCTTTAATTTTGCTCAAAAAAAAAAAAGAAAAGACAGGTAGGTGATAATGGAACAAGAAGGTCCTGTTTTTTGTGGCATGGGACCTTTTGAAGGAGGTCACTATTATCTTCATTACCTCCACTGTAGTTTGACCTCAAGTCAAACACCAGGGAGGGAACACAACCCTACCCTTCAACAGAAAATTGGATTAAAGATTTACTGAGCATGGCCCCACCCTATCAGAACAAGACCCAGTTCCTCCCTCAGTCAGTCTCTCCTATCAGGAAGCTTCCATAAGCCTCTTACCTTCTCCATCAGAGGGCAGACAGACTGATAATCACAATCACAGAAAACTAACCAATCTGATCACATGGAACACAGCCTTGTCTAGCTCAATGAAACTATGAGCCATGTGAAACTAGGGCCACCAAAGACGGATGGGTCATGGTGGAGAGTTCTGACAAAATGTGGTTCATTGGAGAAGGGAATGGCAAACCACTTCAGTATTCCTGCCTTGAGAATCCCATGAACAGTATGAAAAGGCAAAAAGATAGGACACTGAAAGATGAGCTCCCCAGGTTGGTAGGTGCTCAATATGCTACTGGAGATCAGTAGAGAAAAAACTCCAAAAAAAAAAATGAAGAGACAGAGCCAAAGCAAAAACAGCACCCAATTGTGGATGTGACTGGGGATGGAAGTCAAGTCCCATGCTGGAAAGAGCAACACTGCATAGGAGCCTGGAATATTAGGTCCATGAATCAAGGCAAATTGGAAGAGGTCAAACAGGAGGTGGCAAGAGTGAACATTGACATTTTAGGAATCAGTGAACTGAAATGGACTGGAATGGGTGAATTTCACTCAGATGACCATTATATCTACTGCTGTGGGCAGGAATCCCTTAGAAGAGACGAAGCAGCCATCATAGTCAACAAAAGAGTCTGAAATGCAGAACTTGGATGCAATCTCAAAAACAACAGAATGATCTCTGTTCTTTCCAAGACAAACCATTCAATACCACAGTAATCCAAGTCTATGCCCCGACCAGTAATGCTGAAAAGCTTAACTTGAACAGTTCTATTGTTAGGTAGGTAGAATAGGGAAAAGGAGTCCAAAATGGCGGTGGTTAAAAGACAAGGAAGGGAAAAGCCTGCAAAAATAGAACAAAAGAAAGTCCAAGGACTAGAGTGAAGACTTCAGGTAGAAGGAACAGCACTCCTGGCTAAGCCCAATTTGCATAGAGCAGGCCCAGGTGGAAAAAAACATACAAAAGGAGGAGCCAAAGCCTCGCACTCTCTTGCTCTCTCTTTTTCTCTCTCTCTGTCTGTCTCCCTGTCTCCCGTGTGCGTGTGCTCTTTCTCTCTCTCTCCCTCTGTCTCTCCCTCTCTCTCTCTCCTCCACTCTCTTTCCTTCAAGTCTTTGGGTTGGCATGCCCTCACACTTCGAGGATGGATTCTCCTGCTATCTTATAAATAAAATAGAGCTGTAACACTGATTTGCCTAAAAGCTATAACACGGTTTGTCCAAGACCCGAGAGCTGTGACGTGTCGAGGGCTTTAATTTCCGTCGCTCCAAATCTTTGTTGTGATGAGACAAAGAACTGAGGAACATACACTCGCGTGACATCTGTGGTGCCGTGACTCGGATGTAACCTGGCTGAAACAACCTCCACGCGGAAGAGGCCAGGCACAGCAGGAGCCCAACTCAGCGAAGCTCCTGCAGTAGAGGCGGAACGTGAAGAAAATTCAGCGCAGGGGAAGGCCCATCATGCTGGAAACCGGGACAGCGAAAAACAAACACAGCGGAAAGCCCACGTGGCCCAGTCTCAGATCCCATAAGACCTCTGGTTAAGGTAAGAGGTCCTCGCTGGAGGGACATGCCTAATGAAATCTTAATTCCTTTATAATCTCTCATTTCTTGTTCCCTAGAACCTCCTGCAAACAGGCGGGCAGCAGGGGGCACAACTGAGGGACTCTGGAGAGGCTGCTCCTCAGCATGTCCCAAAGGCAGTATCTGCTGAGCCCCAGTGGCTGTTACACAAGCCGGTGGGGGTTCTTCTGTCCTTTCTCTTCTCTGTGCCAAGGATCAGACCAAAGCACCGGTGAGCACCGGTCACATATTTAGCAAATTTTCCAGTGGGCTATGAAGGGGATTCCTTGGCACGTTTTTCCCACTGCTTTTTCCTCCTGTCCTTCAGCTCTGTCCTGGGACTCAAGCTCAGCCAAAACTGATGAAACTCAGGCCCTGATGTCTCACTGCAAAAATTCATTGAGAGACAAAGCGATAAGAGGTGGATTTGTTAGGATCCAGAGGGAAGCCACTCTTCAGGGTGTGAACCATTGCCAAGGGCAAGGGCTGGGGCCACAGCATTAGGCCTGGCTAGGTTTTGTGAGGGGGTGGAATTCATATGCTAATGAGTGGGAGGATCAGCCCACCATTGGGGAACCACCCACTCCTCCCTCTTTTGACCCTGCCTTGGAGCTGTCCTGCCACCTCTGGGTGTGTCTGTTGGCTTATAGATCGGGGATTAAGGTTTACTTGAATTTGACTTGTCATCTTGGACCCAGCTGATTTTAACTGGTTTACATTACACCCTTGTGCTGTGTCATTCTTTCAAAGGCTGTGCTCTGCCCCCTTCCCTCCTGTTTCATGCTCTTTGCCTGAGCCCCATCCAGACCCACAAGGCTGCCTCTACAATCTTCTGGAGAGACTACCAGAAAATAGGTGGCCTTGGGAGGGAAATACTCTATAATATCCAACCCCCTAATCCTACCCAGTACTGGTCACACTGGAGACCTTGGGGACACCCAAACTCCAGTCTGGGGGTCCCAGGAGGTCATTACGCCTTGACCTGCCTAGGGATTTGGCCCTCAAAAGGTTGTCACACCTCAACCTGCTTGGGGATCCGCTAGTCCCAGGGGTCCCAGGAGGTCGTCACACCTCGACCTGCCCAGGGACCCAATTCTCGGGAGGCCGTCACACCTTGACCTGCCCAGGGATTCAATCTCTAGGAGGCAGTCACACCTCAGCCTGCCTGGGGATCTGCACCCTGACCCGGGGACGCCTGACTCTCAGGTTGCAACAGTTCTGGGTAGGATAAGCTTCAGAAAGACTTACCCCTAAGGAAGTCCACCCATGGAAACAGAAGGAAGCCTATTAGCTGTGGGACTGTACCCAGTCTCAGCAATAACTCAAGAGCCCAATGAGAACACCATTGCCTTTCTGGAAAGGCTAAAAGAGGCCCTCCAAAAGTTTACCAATCTGGATTTAGACTCTTATGAGGGACAGGTGATTTTTAAAGGACAAATTCCTGTCCCAATGTGCATCAGATATCAGAATTAAGTTACAACAGCTACAACAGCAGTACCCCGCAGCCTCTTTAAATGAGATGGTCCAGACAGCCACCAATACCTTTCATAACAGAACAGGAAAAGGAGGCCAAACCCAGGAGAAAGAGAGAAAGAAAGAGACAAGGCATGCCCAGATGCTGGCTGCCCTCCAGGGAAGCCCTATGGCAAACCCAAGTCCTTGAAGGACAAGGCATGAGACAGATGCCTGATCTGTAGACAGGCGGGGCATTGGGCCAAAGAGTGTCCAAACCGCGACAAGTTTCCTAGAAAGGCTTGCTACAAATGGCATCAACTGGGACACTGGGCGGCACTCTGCCCTTGGGATCCAAGAGCCTCAAGGTCAAGCACCAAGCCTACCCTCTCGATGGTTCAAGAGGACTGAAGCGGCCCGCTCCAGCCAGCCTGCCTGTCACAGATACCCATCACAGGGCTAGACCAAAGGGTGCAACTGGATGTGGCAGGTAGGTCCGAGAATTTCTTGGTTGACACAGGGGCCACCTACTCTGTCTTGATCTCCTACTCCGGAGTCTTCTTCTCCCAAAACTGTACCATTTTGGGTGCTACAGGAAAAGTAACTACTAAAAGATTCACCCGATCACTTTGTTGCTGGGATGGACAAATATTTTCCCACCAGTTTCTGGTGGTCCCTGAGCGTCCTACTCCCTTATTGGGAAGAGATATACTCACTAAACTGGGGATCACCCTTGTGATGGGAAGTTGTTCAGCCCCTAGAGCCCTGCAGCTCCTGGTTACTACCGAAGAACCCATTACACCTTCAATAGAGAGGGACCAAACACCAAGGGAAGACAAGATTAACCCCCAGGTGTGGGACCAGGGGATTCCTGGACGAACCCACCAAGCTGAACCTGTCATCATTGTCCTCCGAGATCCCATTCAGCTTCCTAACCGGAAACAATACCCTCTCAAAAGAGAGACTCAGGAGGGCCTACAGCCTTTAATAAATAAATTCCTTGCTTGTGGGCTATTTGTCCCCACCAGTTTGCCATGTAACACCCCAATCCTTTCAGTAAAGAAAAAAGACGGAACCTGGAGAATGGTTCAAGATCTCTGGATGACAAATGAAGCTGTAGTCCCACAGTCCCACAAATGTAGCTCCATCCCACAGTACCCAATCCCTATGTCATCTTGGGAGAAATCCCACCCACTCCCAAGTGGTTTACAGTCTTGTATCTCAAAGATGCATTTTTTTGCATACCACTGGCTAAAGAATCCCAATATCTTTTTGCCTTTTGAGTGGGAGGCCCCAGGAGAAAAACGCCAACAGATGACTTGGACAGTATCACCTCTGGGGTTCAGAGATAGCCCCCACCTATTTGGACAGGCCCTTAGCCGGGATCTCCTAGATCTGGACCTGGGACCTAATGGGAAAATATTACAATACGTAGATGACCTACTAATCTGCTCTCCAGATGAGAAAAGTGCCCAACAACATGCAGTTCAGGTTCTAAACTTCTTGGCAGAAAGGGTATATAAAGTCTCCCATGCTAAGGCACAGATGGTCGAGACAAAGGTAACTTACCTGGGAGTTCAGATTACACACGGGTCCAGGAGGCTGTCGTCTGATCGGGTACAAGGAATCCTCCAGTTTCCCTCCCCCACGACTCGAAAACAACTGCGAGCTTTCCTGGGGCTAATTAGATATTATTTAATCTGGATACCCAACTGTGGTCTACTTGCCCAGCCCTTATATGAAAGCTTAAAGGGACAAGATGATTCAATCCCACTGATGCGGGAACTCCTCAAAAGAAGGCAGAGGCTACACTAAAACAGGCCTTAACTCAGGCACCTGCCTTGAGGTTGCCAGACCCAGAAAAAGCATTCTAGCTTTATGACCATGAAAGAGAGGGAATAGCTTTGGGAGTGTTAACTCAAAGGTTGGGCATGGACATCACCGGATGGTCAATAATGAAAGCAGACTGATTATATTCTTTGCAGCCGAAGATAGAGAAGCTATATATAGTCAGCAAAAGCAAGACCGGGAGCTGACTGTGGCTTAGATACATGAACCCCTTATTGCCAAATTCAGACTTAAGTTGAAGAAATTAGGGAAGACCATTAGACCATTCAGGTATGACCTAAATCAGATCCCTTACAATTCTACAGTGGAAGTGACAAATAGATTCAGGGACTAGATCTGATAGACAGAGTGCCTGAAGAACTATGGACAGAGGTTTGTGACATTGTACAGGAGGCAAGGATCAAGATCATCCTCAAGGAAAAGAAACATAAAAGGCAAAATGGCTGTCTGAGGAGGCCTTACAAACAGCTTTGAAAAGAAGAGAAGGAAAAGGCAAAGGAGAAAAGGAAAGATATTCCCATTTGAATGTAGAGTTCCAAAGAATAGCAAGGAGAGATAAGAAAATCTTCCTCAGTGATCAATGCAAACAAACAGAGGAAAACAATAGAATGGGAAAGACTTGAGATCTATTCAAGAAAATTAGAGATATCAAGGGAACATTTCATGAAAAGATGGGCTCAATAAAAGAGAGAAATGGCATGGACCTAACAGAAGCAGAAGATATTAAGAAGAGGCGGCAAGAATACACAGAACTATGCAAAAAAGATCTTCTCACCCAGGTAACCATAATGGTGTGATCACTTACCTAGAGCCAGAGATCCTGGAATGCCTTAGGAAGCATCACTACAAACCAAGTAGTGGAGGTGATGGAGTTCCAGTTGAGCTATTTCAAATTCTAAAAGATGATGCTGTGAAAGTGCTGCACTCAATATGCCAGCTAATCTGGAAAACTCAGCCATGGCCACAGGACTGGAAAAGGTCATTTTTCATTTCAATACCAAAGAAAAGCAATGCCAAAGAATGTTTGGCACAATTGTGCTCATTTCACATGCTAGCAAGGTAATGCTCAAAATTCTTCAAGCTAGCATTCAGCAGTATATGAACTGAGAATGCTCATCTCTACAAGCTGGGTTGAGAAAAGGCAGAGGAACCAGAGAACAAATTGCCAATATCCACTGGATCGTCAAAAAAGCAAGAGAATTCTGGAAAAACATCTATTTCTGCTTTATTGACTATGCCAAGCCTTTGACTATATGGATCACAACAAACTGGAAAATTCTTCAAGAGATGGGAATACCAGACCACCTGACCTGCCTCTTGAGAAATCTATATGCAGGTCAGGAAGCAAGAGTTAGAATTGGACGTCATAAGAAATGCTGGGCTGGAAGAAGCACAAGCTGGAATCAAGATTGCCAGGAGAAACATCAATAACCTCAGATATGCAGAACACACCACCCTTATGGCAGTAAATGAAGAAGAACTAGAATCTGTTGATGAAAGTGAAAGAGGAGAGTGAAAAAGTTGGCTTACAAGTCAACATTCAGAAAACAAAGTTCATGGCATCCGTTCCCATCACTTCATGACAAGTAGATGGGGAAACAATGGAAACAGTGACAGAATTTATTTTGGGGGGCTCCAAAATCACTGCAGATGGTGACTGCAGCCATGAAATCGAAAGATGCTTGCTCCTTGGAAGGAAAGTTATGACCAACCTAGACAGCATATTAAAAAGCAGAGACATTACTTTGCCGACAAAGGTCTGTCTTGTCAAAGCTATTGTTTTTCCAGTAGTCATGTATGGACATGAGAGCTGGACTACAAAGAAAGCTGAGCACTGAAGAATTGATGCTTTGGAACTGTGGTGTTGGAGAAGACTCTTCAGAGTCCCTTGGACTGCAAGGAATCAAACCAGTCAATCCTAAAGGATATTAGTCCCGAATATTGACTGGAAGGACTGATGCTGAAGCTGAAGCTCCAATACTGTGTGGCCACCTGATGCGAAGAACTGACTGGAAAAGACCCTGATGCTGGGAAAGATTAAGGCGGGAGGAGAAGGGGACCACAGNTGCAAGGAATCAAACCAGTCAATCCTAAAGGATATTAGTCCCGAATATTGACTGGAAGGACTGATGCTGAAGCTGAAGCTCCAATACTGTGTGGCCACCTGATGCGAAGAACTGACTGGAAAAGACCCTGATGCTGGGAAAGATTAAGGCGGGAGGAGAAGGGGACCACAGAGGATGAGATGGTTGGATGGCATCACTGACTCAATGAACAGAATTTGAGTAAACTCTGGGAGTTGGTTATCGACAGGAAAGCCTGGCTTGCTTCGGTTCATGGGGTCACAAGGAGTCAGACATGACTGAGTGACTGAACTGAACTGAAGGTGATAATGAGGAGATGAGGAAGAGGAAGATAATCATACCTATAACAGAGTGACTCTTCTGCAATAAGTGTCCCATACTGGTCCTACTTCGCAGATCAGTGAACATCAGGCTGAGAGATGACAGGTAGTTTGCTCAAAGACACATGGTAAAAACATGTGGCAACAGAAATCTAAGCCCTGATATGGCTGGATTAAAATTTCATGCCTTTCCCCAATACCTACAGCTTTAGTAGAGGAAACATAATTAAAAACACCAAAATATAAAATAAGCACCCCATGTAGAATAAACAACATCAGTTCAGTTCAGTCGCTCAGTCCTATCTGACTCTTTGCGACCCCATGAATCGCAGCACGCCAGGCCTCCCTGTCCATCACCATCTCCCGGAGTTCACTCAGATTCACGTTCATCGAGTCAGTGATGCTATCCATCCATCTCATCCTCTGTTGTCCCCTTCTCCTGCTGCCCCCAATCCTTCCCAGCATCAGAGTCTTTTCCAATGAGTCAACTGTTTGCATGAGGTGGCCAAAGTACTGGAGTTTCAGCTTTAGCATAATTCCTTCCAAAGAAAACCCAGGGCTGAACTCCTTCAGAATCGACTGGTTGGATCTCCTTGCAGTCCAAAGGACTCTCAAGAGTCTTCTCCAATACCACANCATTCCCATCTCTCTCAGAATTTTCCACAGTTGATTGTGATCCACACAGTCAAAGGCTTTGGCATAGTCAATAAAGCAGAAGTAGATGTTTTTCTGGAACTCTCTTGCTTTTTCCATGATCCAGCAGATGTTGGTAATTTGATCTCTGGTTCCTCTGCCTTTTCTAAAACCAGCTTGAACATCAGGGAGTTCACAGTTCACGTATTGCTGAAGCTATATACACACATATGCACATACACACACATGCATACAAAGACTCACACACTCTACAACTGCAAAGGACCAATAAAGGGGAGGAGGGTTGGGATTCAAACTCACTACAAAATGAAGAAATACAAATTACATGTGCTATTTTTTATTTATAAACATTTAAAAGCAGGCAAAGTGATAAACTATCACTCTAATATACTATGAATAAAGTAAACTGGTACAAGTTTATAGACAGCAGTATGTTAAAAATCTTGAAAACTTTAAAATCAATTGACCTAATAGATTTTATTTTTTTATTGGATGAATCCTTAACAGAATTTTGTAGTTTTCTGTCAAACCTCAACTTGAATCAGCCACAGGTATACACATATCCCCTCCCTTCTGAACCTCCCTTCCATCTCCCTCCCACCCCACCCCTCTAGGTTGATACAGAGCCCCTGTTTGAGTTTCCTGAGCCACACAGCAAATTCCTGTTGGCTATCTATTTTGCATATTGTAATGTAAGTTTCCATGTTACTTTCCGCATGTCCATAAGTCTATTCTCTGTCTGTCTCTCCATTGCTGTCCTGTAAATAAATGCTTCACTACCATTTTTCTAGACTCCATATATATGTGTTAGAATACGATATTTGACTTCAATTGACCTTCAATCCTTTAAGGATTTAATATAATGGAATCATAGATTACACTTAACCAGAAATGTATGTATACCAGCATTAATCATAGTATTATTTATAAAAGAGGAAAAAGTCAAAACAAGCTAAGCAAAAAAAGGAAGGATGAATAAATAAGGGACTATCCGTAAGATGGAACACACTGATCCTTGTGGACGTACCATCATCATCATGCTTCGTAAGATTATGTAATGATACAAAAAGTGTTCAAATATGTGATACTGAAAAAATAAGAAAACCATGTGTGTGTGTACGTACACATAGAATATGAATGATCCTAATTACACATATACATATAGATAAAACAATTTGGGATACTAAATTCATAAACTCTTTTCTTTATACTTATCTATCTTTCAAAAAATATAGTGTTGATAAATAAGTGAAAAACAATACCAAATCTTTAATGATCAACAAGCATAATTCTTTCACTTCCGTACTAGCAAGTTTATCTGACTTTATATTAATTTAAAATGCATTTTAATAACATATACCACATTAATTTATATTGTGATAACTGATGTTTGCAATGATGAGACTAAAGAATAAACACACCATCTGTTTTGGAAATCTTAAATGCAAAACAAAATTACATTCAGGTTTTTTAATATAATAAGCTTGTGTGTGCCAAGCAGTTAGGAACTATGCTTTCTAGTTACGGTATCATTGACCAAAAAAATTCATTTGAGAGTTTCAACCTTAAATACTAAGATGATACAAAAGCCTTGATCCTCAATTTCAAAGAAGATCTAGATCCCACTTTCTGTACAAGAGAGCTTAGTTACTCGAACACTCTGGTTTTAATTCTGACAATAGGTTATAGGGAAGTCAGCTGTACATTCTCTTCTTTCAGACATCTGGCTGAGGGTCTGCTTAGTGGAAAATCACTGCTCATTTTGAACAAAAAACTATTACCATGCTTTGGCTGAAGTTTCCTGGGCTGTTTGTGCATTTATGCAGAATGAGTTTTTTCATCATATGAAAACAGAACTGATCCCTGAGTTATATCTATAGATAAGTATGGCAAACTGACTGATCAGTCTGAAGAATGTGACTTTATTTAAAACTCAGGTAAGTCAACTATATTCCAATAAAATAAAAACTCAGTAAAACTATAAATTGGTCTAATTTGGAAAAAATAGCTCCTAATTTATATAGTCACATAATTTTACAACCAGATGGGATCTTGGCAATTGCCCAAATGGAGATACAAACACACACCACACATGATACTCCCCTTCACTTCATTCCTCAGTGGATTAACCAGGTGAGTGATATGAGCGGACTGCAGCCATCTCCCATCATCTCCAATGCAGTCACTGATAAGTGAGCAAGACAGGAGAAGGACAAAAGAAGCATATTGTCATATCTGGTCTAATCTGTTATTTCAGTCTCAGGGAAGCAATCCAAGATCATACAGTTATTCAAATCTGATGTTAGAACAGTAATTTCAAGAAGTGTCAGAGTATTCTTGATACTACCCTGTATTCCTTCAGAATGGTTCTCTATTTAAAAAAAAAAAAAAGTAGCAAAATAAATCCTCTCCCATGAACCAAAATAAGCCCTCCTCAGAAAATGATTTCAATTTGGAACTTCCAATTGCAGTTATACTTCACATACACGTTTTAAGTGTTGAAAAGCTTTTGAAAAGAAAGTACATAAATATGATAGTGGTTGTTTTAAGGCGCTAGATTACGAATTCACTTTGTTTTTGTTAAATATGTTTGTTTTCTGCATGAAAAATGGAAATGAAGAAACTCACTAAATTTTCTGTTGAAAAAACAGTACATTAGCATTCCTGCTTATAAACAGATGTCTACACAGTGATTCCGATATCACTCTTCCACTTGTTTGAAGAAAGTTGACCGTTTCAGGTTCACGTTTTCCTCATCTGTAAAACTGCAAGGAGTGAAATAAATGGTCCCTAAGATCACTTTCATCTCTAAAATTCCAAAACTACATCTATAACAATCTGCTATTTGGAAGTACAATATTATCATTCCATACATGGTTTCCAGTCTTAGCAGTTCCACGGACTGGGAGAAAAGGAATCACTTTCCCCTGGGTTTATTTTTCATGGGATGGGACATTAGTGTATGCCTCCAGGCCCAAGTAAAACTGATTTACTTATCTGGCTGGTCCTTTAGGGATAAGAAACTAGGGCTGTGTGACTCTGCTCTTCTTTTTTGGAAGCAGATGCCCATATTCTGATCTGCTCTTCAATGTTTTAATTCTTAGAGCTTTCTCTTCGCTGCAGAGCCCTGTTGCTTTCCAGTGTCAGCAGGAACTGAGCGGCAAGTATAATTTTGGAGTCCAGAATTTAGGAAGACTGATGGCCCTACAACCTAAGGTACACTCCCATACCTATTCTTTACTATGGGAATTTTGATCTCTATAGGTATAGACTTACCAAGCTACCTCACATGTGGTGCAGTTTTATCAGAAAAGAGAAATACTATCTGTTAGGATCCTGAAACTCTACACCTCAAAAAGAAGAAAGTTTGGTCAGGAATACAGACCATCATGGGTGTAGTTCATCCTCTTGTATCTTTAAGCTTCTCCAATTGCACAGTGCTTTCTGACTACTTACTAACTTCAGTAAAACTTCCAAAATAAACTTAGAAAGCATGTAATACAGAATACCATGTTCTTTAAAAAAAGAGAGACTCTTCTAAGGATACTACCATCCATTTAAGTCTCCTAAAGTAAAAAATCAGAGGAATGGGCCCAGTATACTCCACCTTCTTAAATAATCTGAGTGTCTTTCTCTGCTCCACAGTAACAGAAGCTCTTCTCACTGACGCATTACATTATCATTAATCAATTCAATTCTCAGCATCTATTCAGTCAGTTCAGTTCAGTTCAGTTGCTCAGTCGTGTCTGACTCTTTGCGACCCCGTGAATCGCAGCATGCCAGGCCTCCGTGTCCATCACTAACTGCCGGGGTTTACCCAAACCCATGTCCACTGAGCCAGTGATGCCATTCAACCATGTCAACCTCTGTCTTTCCCTTGTCCTCCTGCCCTCAATCTTTCCCAGCATCGGGGTCTTTTCAAATGAGTAGTTCTTCGCATCAAGTGGCCAAAGTACTGGAGTTTCAGCTTCAACATCAGTTTTTCCAATGAACACCCAGGACTGATCTGCTTTAGGATGGACTGGTTGGATCTCCTTGCAGCACGTATTCAGGTGCCACACTAATCACCCATATTGTCACTACTCTTCTAAAAATGTGAATTTCATCAGGACTGTGCTCTGCTTAGACAGACGAGTTTCTTGTTCAGTTCAAATTTAAATACCTTCAAAAGAGTCTTATAAACTACCAAAATCCCAATAATATAACAGATCTTACAAGACTTTTAACTATTCTCACTTCCCATCTCCACCCTGGGACTGCAGGTGCCACGAGTGGTAAGTAATCTGCCTGCCAATGCAGGAGATGCAAGAGATGTAGGTTTGATCCCTGGGGGTCCCAGGGGGGTCTTCCCGAGAAGGAAATGGAACCCACTCCAGTATTCTTGTCTGGAAACTCCTGGCGGGCTATAGTCCATGGGGTTGCAAAGAGTCGGACACGACTGAGGGCACACGTGCACGCATGCACACACACACACACTCCCCCTCCCTGATAACACTCTTATCAGTATCTCCACCAATCTCGAGATCTCAAAACATGTAAAAGAACCAGAATTCCCTTTCATGAGTTAGGAGCTTTTTCCACTAAAGTTTTATACTCTCTTCTATTGCAAACTGGTGACCTTGGTTCAGTTCCAGCAGATATTTATAGGTGTTGCCTTAAAAAGGATTTCCTGGCTACATACACCTGAGAGATAATCAAACACTACATTCATGATGAGTACTATCAGATTAAAGCCACAGAGAAGACCTGGGACTATAAAACAATAAAGATGATAACAACTAGAAAATAACAAGGCCCAGGATTGGATAAACTTAATTTCTTTTTTTTCAGTACACCTGTAACCATCCCAAAGAATAATGTTCCATGGGAAACTCAAATATATTAGATCATCTGCCCCTTTACTATAAATATTTCATCATGTTTCACTTTAACCAGGAAACTAAGTCCTTCAAGCATTATAGACCATGATCTAGCAAAGAGACTCCCCATATTAAGGATTCAATAGTACTCTGAATACAGAAAGTTTATTTTTAGTTTCAAATAAAATTAGAGTAAGGAGACTAAAATTTATAATGAACTACAGTTAGTGTTTTTATTTAAATTGAATACAAGAAGTATTTATTTTTAAATAAATCACTGATTAGAGATATAACCTGATTAGAGAAAGAAATCAGGAATACATCACCAGTTTCTCAAGAGCAGAGAAGTACACACCTGGTGCTGCACATTCACATCTCTGTGTTTATCTCTACGCCTTGAAGGGTGAGGAAAGGAGAAGACAGACTCACATTCTCGGTGCAGCTACCAGAAAGGTGTTAGGCGGCTTTAACCAATGAAATGACAACAGTTTGACCAGCCTTATTCTTTTGGCCCTCTCACATTCTAAACTCATTTTTTTCTGAAGTGAAAGGGCATTTTCACGAATTTCAATGACTTCTTGTTTAAAGCATCAGCTACTTTATAAATTATGTTTCCTACTTTTCTTGATATTATCTTTATATTCTATATCCTTTCTTGAGTTTCCAAAGTTACAGAATATGGATCTTAACCCCTAATCCCACAGAATGAAGTAATGTTTGACGGTGAGAAATTAATTAAAAATAGTTCCTTTGCTCCTTGTTTGCCCATTTCTGTTACCCTCTAACCTTCAAAGTTAACCTTGAATGTTGGCTTAAAGATCTACATTCAGAAAACTAAGATCATGGCATCCAATCCCATCACTTTATGGTAAATAGATAGGGAAACAGTGGAAACAGTGTCAGACTTTATTTTTCTGGGCTCCGAAATCACTGTAGATGGTGACTGCAGCCATGAAATTAAAAGACAGTCCTTGGAAGAAAAGTTATGACGAACCTAGACAGCATATTAAAAAGTAGAGACGTTACTTTGCCAACAAAGTTCCGTCCAGTCAAGACTATGGTTTTTCCAGTAGTCATGTATGGATGTGAGAATTGGACTATAAAGAAAGCTGAGCCCCGAAGGATTGATGCTTTTGAACTGTGGTGTTGGAGAAGACTCCTGAGAGTCCCTTGGACTGCAAGGAGATCCAACCAATCCATCCTAAAAGAGATCAGTCCTGGGTGTTCACTGGAAGGACTGATGTTGAAGCTGAAACTCCAATATTTTGGCCACCTGATCCGCAGAGCTGACTCATTTGAAAAGACTTGGATGCTGAGAAAGATTGAAGGCAGGAGGAGAAGGGGACGACAGAGGATGAGATGGTTGGATGGCATCACCAACTCAATGGACATGGGTTTGAGTAAACTCTGGGCATTGGTGATGGACAGGGAGGCCTGGCATGCTGTAGTCCATGGGGTCACAAAGAATCGGACACGATTGAGTAACTGAACTGAACTGAACTGAACCTTGAAACAATCCAATTAACCTGTGGATTCTTTTCCTATATAAAAAGAAAACTGAACAATTAAGTAGTAAAAGAATGACTAGCTCTCCACCGAACACGCCCCCCCTAAGCATCCTGCACGCAGACCACACAGGCAAGATAACACATGAAGTGAGAGTCTACCAGCTTACACGTGATGTAGAATGATGCAGAAGCCAACCTTCTGCCTGGATGGTTCTCTGAGTGTCTTCCCTGCACCTCCCCTCCCAGCCCTCCCAACCCACCCCTGACTTTATCCCTTTAAAAACTGTCCTGGCTGAGTAGAATCTCTGGAATTGGTCTTGGGACATCATTCTGTCTTCTCCCCAGACTGCTGGCTTTTGTGAATAATGCACTTTTCATTTCTAATGACACTTCCCTCTTGATTACTGGTTTTTGAGAGTCAAGCAGCTGAATATAAGTTTGGTAATACACTAACGTTTATTTGACTATATAACTTATCTCACAGTTTACTGATGTACCTTTCAGTATTTTTTTTCTCCAATCATTTTTTCCATCCTGTTTCAATTTGGAGAACTTCTATTACTACATCATCCCTGCCACTATATTTGATGACTGTCTCAGTTCACTTCAGTTACTCAGTCATATTCAACTCTTTGTGATCCAGGATGATCCAGGATTCCCTGTCTATCACCAACTCCCAAAGTTTACTCAAACTCATATCCATTGAGTCAGTGATGCCATCCAACCATCTCATCCTCTGTGGTCCCCTAGTCCTGACACCTTCAATCTTTCCCAGTATCAGGGTCTTTCCCAATGAGTCAGCTCTTCACATCAGGTGGCCACAGTACTGGAGCTTCAGCTTCAGTATCAGTCCTTCCAATGAATATTTGGGACTGATTTCCTTTAGGATGGACTGGCTGGATCTCCTGCATTCCAAGGGACTCTCGAAAGTATTCTCCAACACCACAGTTCAAAGCATCAATTCTTTGGTGCTCAGCTTTCTTTATAGTCCAACTCTCACATCCATGCATGACTACTGGAAAAACTGTAGCCTTGACTGGATGGAACATTGTTGGCAAAGCAATGTCTCTGCTTTTTAATATGCTGTCTAGGTTGGTCATAACTTTCCTTCTAAGGAGTAAGCATCTTTTAATTTCATGGTTGCAGTCACCATCTGCAGTGATTTTGGAGCCTCCCAAAATAAAGTCTGACACTGTTTCCATTGCTTCCCAATCTATTTGCATGAAGTGATGAGACCAGATATCATGATCTTACTTTTCTGAATGTTGAGTTTTAAGCCAACTTTTCACTCTCTTTGACTTTCACCAAGAGACTCTTCAGTTCTTCGCTTTCTGCATAAGGGTGGTGTCATCTGAATATCTGAGATTACTGATATTTCTCCCAGCAATCCTAATTCCAGCTTGTGCTTCATCCAGCCCAGCATTTCTCATGATGTACTCTGCATATAAGTTAAATAAGTAGGGTGACAATATGCAGCCTTGACATACTCCATTCCCTATTTGCAACCAGTCTTTTGTTCCATGTCCACTTGTAACTGTTGCATCCTGACCTGCATACAGATTCTCAGGAGGCAGGTCAGGTGATCTAGTATTCCCATTTCTTGAAGAATTTTCCACAGTTTTTTGTGATCCACACAGTCAAAGGCTTTGGTATAGTTAATAAAGCAGAGGTAGATGTTATTCTGGAACTCTCTTGCTTTTTCCATGATCCAACGGGTGTTGGCAATATGATGTCTAGTTCCTCTGCCTTTTCTAAATCCAGCTTGAACATCTGGATGTTCACAGTTCATGTATTATTCAAGTCTGGCTTAGAGAATTTTGAGCATTACTTTGATACCCTTTGAGATGAGTCCAATTGTGTGGTAGTTTGAGCGTTCTTTGGCATTACCTTTCTTTGGGATTGGAATGAAAACTGACCTTTTCCAGTCCTGTGGCCACTGCTGACTTCCAAACTTGTTGGCGTATTGAGTGCAGCACTTTCACAGCATCATCTTTTAGGATTTGAAATAGCTCAACTGGAGTTCCATCACCAACCCTAGCTTGGTTCATATGATGCTTCCTAAGGCATTTTAGGATCTCTGGCTCTAGGTAAGTGATCACACCATCATGGTTATCTGGGTAACAAAGATCTTTTTTGCATAGTTCTTTTTTGTATTCTTGCCTCCTTTTCTTAGTATCTTCTGTTTCTGTTAGGTCCATACCATTTGTGTCCTTTATCGAGCCCATCTTTGCATAAAATGTTCCCATGGTATCTCTAATTTTCTTGAAGAGATCTCTAGTCTTTCCCATTCTATCCTTTTCCTCTATTTCTTTGCATTGATCGCTGAGGAAAGCTTTCTTCTCTCTCCTTGCTGTTCTTTGGAACTCTGCATTCAGATGGGTATATATTTCCTTTCCTCCTTTGCCTTTCCCTTCTCTTCTTTTCACAGCTATTTGTAAGGCCTCCTCAGACAGCCATTTTGCTTTTTTGCATTTCTTTTTCTTGGGGATGGTCTTGATCCCTGCCTCCTGTATAATGTCATGAACCTCTGTCCACAGTTCTTCAGGTACTCTGTCTATCAGATCCTTAACCCAGAGGGGTATGCTACATATGATGCATAGTTTTCATTAGAACACAGAAAATGTTTTGAGCTTTTACCTTGAAAATATTTCTGATATTCATTTTATATTTTATTATGTAATTTCCAGAGTTGTTTAGCATTCATTCTCTATGTTAGGAGTTAGGAAATTTTTTCCTTTAAGGACCAGATAGGAAATATTTTATGTCTTGGGGAGCACGTATGGTTTCTGTCATATATTCTTTGTTTTATTGTTTTTATTTTCTTTCTACAATGCATTGCAAATGTAAAAACCATTATTAGCTTGTAGGCTGTACAAAAACAGACCATGGACTGTATTTTGTTGACTTTGACTCTGTACAAATGATTTGAGGGTGAGCACCAGCCTTTTCATGCCATTAGTTGTCAATTCTTGAGATCTTCATTTTCATAAATCTCCTGGCTGACTGGTATTCATTATCAAATACGCTCAAACACATTTCTCCTGAGAAAGCTCATTAGTGCAATGTGGTTATTTTTCAACTTCTGCTTCTGTTCATGATGTACCAACAAGGTACAGAAGCAGAAGCTAAATTTACTGTTGAGATGAACTTAAGTAGACTAACTGTTATTCACCTTTATTATTATTTTAGAATCTTCTGCAGATTATGAACCTATACACCTGTACCTAAAACACATCACTCCTACTGCCCTGCCCTTGGTGCACTCCTGATGCACATAAAAGCACTGGGAAGCATGCACAGACCAATGGAAAATAACCACATTGCACTAATAAGCTTTCTCGGGAAAAATGTGTTTGAGCGTGTTTGATAATGAATACCAGTCAGCCAGGAGATTTATGAAAATGAAGATCTCAAGAACTGACAACTAATGGCATGAAAAGGCTGGTGCTCACCCTCAAATCATTTGTACAGAGTCAAAGTCAACAAAATACAGTCCATGGTCTGTTTTTGTACAGCCTACAAGCTAATAATGGTTTTTACATTTGCAATGCATTGTAGAAAGAAAATAAAAACAATAAAACAAAGAATATATGACAGAAACCATACGTGCTCCCCAAGACATAAAATATTTCCTATCTGGTCCTTAAAGGAAAAATTTTCCTAACTCCTAACATAGAGAATGAATGCTAAACAACTCTGGAAATTACATAATAATATATAAAATGAATATCAGAAATATTTTCAAGGTAAAGGCTCAAAACTCTTTTTGTGTTCTAATGAAAACTATGCATCACATGTGGCATACTCCTCTGGGTTAAGGAAATGTGATTATACTGTTATCTTTGAGATATTTTTCAACTTTTGTAAATTATAGTGCATGGATAGATATATAAATTGTGACCTTCTTGACTGTGTTTCAACATCCTAAAGAATAACCAGTTCTGCTTTCATCTGCATGCCATCTCAACATTTTTCAAGCTCATATCAATCTATGCTGTTCTAACTCTCTGAACCTGTTATAACATCTACTTGGTGCCCTCATATTATATGAGTATGCTTGTTCATTATTAAATCTATAAGAAAGACACAATTTCACATTTTTCTGAACAGTAAATAAAAATCAAAAAATGAGAGGAAAGTAAAAAAAGGAAATGGAAGTTGTAGGAAAGGAAAATTTTTTTCTCTGCTTTCTTAGGGTCTATAATGGGGATGACAAATTCAATTGACAAAAAAGATATTAATGAAGAAAATGCATACACATTTTATTGCTGTCTTTATTGTTTATATTTATTTATTTTTAATTGAAGGATAATTGTTTTACAGAAGTTGGCTGTTTTCTGTCAAACATCAACATGAATCAGCCATAGGTGTACATATGTCCCCTCACTATTACTGTCTTTAAATCTTGGGGGCATCACAGAAAAGAAATGAAAGCCCAAATGACTGACTACACCTGGGGCCTTATAGGCCATTTTACCACAGGGCCATAAATTGTGAGAAATGACTAAACAAAGAAAAAAGGACTTTGTACTCCTACAGGTGGTAAATGGCAGAAAGGTAACTCAAAAATGTAAGGTTTAAACTGTTCAGTCACGTTTGGTATACAGACTCAAGTCATCTCCAGTGGTGAGAATCACTGCCCTCTTCCTGATACAGGAAGGGAGGTGGGAAAGGGGCATGTTTACAAATGGACATTTATTTCACCTTTACAGAGGAAAATTTATGCCCTGCTTTCAGGCAGAAAGGAGGCAGGCAAACAGCTCCTTTGATTTCTGCTGCTTCTCACTTGCCTTCAGTTCAAACTAACTTATGTTAAAATACCCGGTCTGGCATATTCTGATTTCCTTCAAAGCACACTAATAATTCTCATATTCAGTAACAAGCTGGTAATACTCTCTACTTGATTAAAAAAGATATAGATTATATAACTAGAATTTTTAATCATTTATTTCTCTATTAAGGGTAATAGCAAAACCATGAACAATAAAGCAAAAACTAGAAAAAAAAGGAAGCACTGAAAAGAAAAAACTGACACAGTGAGCTGGTAAAATTAAGATCAAACATTTCTGTCATAACAATAATTGCTTACTGAGCAATCAGCTATTTAAATTAATAAGAATATGAGGCTGGATTAAAAACTAAAAGCCAACTATGTATTTACAAAAGAGGCTCATTTAGAATAAACTCACTCAAAAAAGTTGAAGGGATGATTCTTTGGAAAGAATTATCCAGTGACATGAGTCAAGAACAAGAAATAAAAGATGTAAACACTGGAACAATGGCATAAATATTAGAAGGAAAGAGACATAACTATAATTTCCAAGGGATAAAATTAAAACCAAAAAATCAACTGGAAAATATTAGCAACACTATAACTAAGTAAGGAATCAGGTTATAAAACTAATATGTATAAACTGAAAGCTTTCTCATATAAAAATAGTAGTGACAGAAAATCTAAAGAAAGAAAATATCACATTTATGATTACCTTAGAAATTTCCCCATTAAATATTAAGATATAAAATTCTGAAAGTGCAAGTGGCTAAGTCGTGTCCAACTCTTTGCGACCCTATGGATTAGTCCATGGAATTCTTTAGGCCAGAAAACTGGAGTGGGTAGCCTATCCTTTCTCCAGGGCATCTTCCCGACCCAAGAATCAAACCAGGGTCTCCCACATTGCAGCTGGATTCTCTACCAGCTGAGCCACAAGGGAAGCCCATATTAAATTCTACTGAACTTATAAACTCAATGGAGTCTCACTTAACTTACAAATTTCATGGGACTTATATTTTGAAATATGACAAAAAAGTTTAAGTTTAACAGGAATGAACTACACTAAAGAATGAACTAGAAATTTCTGGATAAACAGTGCTGGGGGAAAGTAGCTAGAAATAAGAGAAATTTTTAAATATTATAAATATATAATAAAAAGATTCCTATTAGTAAAACAGTACACTGACAGATTGGTGAAATTAGAGTCCAGAAAGCTTCAACTCAAATACATACATATAAATACCATATACACATATGTGTATGTATGCTGTCACTTCAGTCGTGTCTGACGCTTTGTGACCCTATGGACTGTAGCCCCCTAGGCTTCTCAGACCATAAGATTCTCCAGGCAAGAATACCGGAGTGGGTTGCCATACCCTCCCCTTCAGGGGATCTTCCCGACCCAGAGACTGAACCCATCTCTCATGTCTCCTGTGTTGGCAGGCAGGTTCTTTACCTATGTATATAAATATATGCAACTTAAGTTTATGAGAAGTACAATATTTCAAAATAGTAAAGGGAAGATGAAATATTTAATAAATAGTATTTGTAAGTAAAATATTTTAACCATCTGAGAAAAAAAATAAACCTAGATCCTTAAGTTTGCAATGGATCAGAGCTCTAAAGGTAAAAATAAAATTATAAAAGCACTAAAGAAATAGACAAGTACATCTTAAATGTGAGCCTCTGCTAAGAGAAGACCTTTCAAAGAATGACATAATACTCAAAAGCAATAACAATAAAAATATGTAAACCTGAATACATAAAAATTAGAATAATCATGGGCAAAAAAGAAAAGGAGCCATAAACACAAATATTTCTGCCAAAAGTCAATAAAAACCTCAGAAAATTACCTATAGTACAAATGGGCTAACAAACACTTACTCTCTCTAAAAGGAAAGTATCCCTAGAAAGCAATATGGAAAACAGTGATAAACCAACAAAAAAAATGAGCCAATTCTGTGGATATATTCTGCATGGAAAAAAATTACAAACAGTCCCCTATAAATAGGTATTCAAGTGTACTTACAATTAAATATAAATTAAAATAAAAATTAGTAAAGCTAATCACATTAGCAAAAATTGAAAAGTCAGTAACGTCTAGTATTGAAGAAGACAGGAGAAAAGCAGTCACATAATTTGAAAGACAATTTAAAAAACCAGTAAGTCATTGAAATATTGTTTTTATTATTTGAAAGACCAATAAATTATTGTAATATTAAAACAGGATAATCTGAAAATATTAGAAAGAATAGAATAAAAATTTAAATCCTGAAAAACAGAAAGATTACAGCTAACATACTATGGCTATACTGCGAGGAAAATTCTAAGTACTTTTTCAGAGTTAATATTAAATACTCACATCAACTCTATGAGACAGATATTAATATTGTTCGCCACATTAAACATGAAGAAAGTGAAGACACTGAGATGTTAAGTAACTTGCCAAAGGTGTCACAGACAGTAAACACTGAATTTGGGGTTCAATCCTTAACTTTATTTTTGAATGATATACTCCATTTTAATCAGGTTTTTCTTAATTGAAGTCAGTTGATATGTGCTTACTTTTAACCACTCTGACCACTCTTGCAGTATACCTTAAAGTTCAGGTTGCCAAAAACCGTGTGGGTGTGCATATGCTTGTGTAATCATTTTACACTAAAGAAGCATGGATATGTATTTATAAATTCACGTATAATTTCTGGAAGGATCCGAAGGAAATTTATTAGTAGGTTTAGAAAACGGGACATGACAAAACTAGAGGAAAACTAAATATCTAAAAATCCCACACATGATTAATTTATCAGTAAAGAGGAAAGCAGAACAGTAAATGAAACAGTGTTACATACAAAGCACAGAAATACATGCTTCCACTTATATCATCTATTTTCTTTAATCTGTGATTTATTAGGATCCTTGGAAATAAACTGTTACTGAATTTGAGGTTAACTATACAAGCAGACCTAATATATAATTAGTATTTAACTAGTACTCCAATTTGCATACATCATGCTAACCTTCAATTAAAAATTCACTGTAGTTGATTAAAAGATTTCAGTATAAGAAAATTATACCATGTAGTATGAGATAGTAAGGTTGAAGGATACATCAGTCCAGACTGTGCCACTTGAGAACAAGAATTATTTTCAGCTCAAAGCAGCTGAGACTCAACAGAGGCAAGAAAAGTTTTCTTTCCTCCCCTTTTCCCGGAGAAGGCAATGGCACCCCACTCCAGTACTCTTGCCTGGAAAATCCCATGGACAGAGGAGCCTGATGGGCCGCAGTCCATGGGGTCACCAAGAGTCAGACACGACTGAGCGACTTCACTTTTCACTTTCATACATTGGAGAAGGAAATGGCAGCCCACTCCAGTATTCTTGCCTGGAGAATCCCAGGGACGGGGGAGCCTGGTGGGCTGCCATCTATGGGGTCGCACAGAGTCGGACACGACTGAAGGGACTTAGCACTAGCTCCCCTTTTCCAGCTAAAAACAGGGCATAAATTTCCTTTGTGCAATCTGTGCCACCAAAAAATGATGCACCCAGTTAAGTTACCTATCATGTGATTTACAAAAGTAATTTCATGTGATGATATTTATGTGTAGGCCTTCAGAAATGACTTAGTTTTACCTAAGTAGACAAAATTTCATAGTTCTTTTTTTTAAATCACTGTATGGAGCTTAAGCCAGAACCAAACTACATTTTCAAATAGTTTCTGATTCTAGTGTATTTTTTGGAATAGTTTACAATTGTGACCAAATATGGTTGTGGTATGTTTATGAATTTCTAATCTAACTGGGGACTGAAAAATCTTGATAACACTGTGTCTGTGTGTGTGTGTGTGTGTGTGTGTGTGTCTGTGTGTGTGTTACTAGATATCAAAATCACCTAGGTAAGTATTTTAATGTTCTCCTGCCTGGCCTAGGTACACGATAGCACATGCTTCATCATGTCTATTAGGAGATTCTGGGAATGGGGAGAAGAAACAACAAAACAAACACAAATGTGCTTCCTTAACCCACTCAGTCCTCAAAAACTGGCTTAAGCAGCAGAAGGACTGATTGTTCATATACACTTTCATGTTAAAGACTCTCTGAATGGAAGCGTACTAATTTTAGAAAAAAATATTTTGACAATTTAAATAATGACATCCTTAAAAATGATCACAATAGTCTCTACATTACTACTTTATACAGAGAATGGACTCTGAAGAAGGAACACATTATTGGGAAATCTGCTTTTGTATTTTTGGCAGAAGATCATTTCAAAAGCTTTCATAAAGATGGTGATGATACTAGTTGATCTATACTTTCAATGGTTATTACCAAAGTCATGGTAGAATTTAGGAGTATTTTTATTTTTACCCTCCAAGTTACTGCTTTAATTCATCCTACTGAAAAGGGTTTTGCTTACATTCTGACACTCACATAAAGGGAAAATTTTATGGGAACATATAACACTCTGCTCTGCTCTGCTAAATCACTTCAGTCCTATCCGACTCTGTGTGACCCCACAGACGGCAGCCCACCAGGCTCCCCCGTCCCTGGGATTCTCCAGGCAAGAACACTAGAGTGGGTTGCCATTTCCTTCTCCAATGCATGAAAGTGAAAAGCGAAAGGGAAGTTGCTCAGTCATGTCTGACTCTTCGCGACCCCATGGACTGTAGCCCACCAGGCTCCTCTGTCCATGGGATTTTCCAGGCAAGAGTACTGGAGTGGGGTGCCATTGCCTTCTCCGACATGTAACATTACACTATACCTTAGAGACCTTTTTTTGCACTGTAATCATTTTTAAATGAAATTTCAAATGTTTCTTGTGTACAAGATACTGTTCAAACACAGAAAGTGGCTTAATTTTTAAGAATTCGGTCATCTTACTGGGAACTTCCTGGTGACTCAGAAGGTAAAGAATTTGCCTGCAATGTGGGAGACCTGGGTTCGATTCCCTCAGGTCACCCCTGGAGACGGGAATGGCAACCAACTCCAGTATTATTGCCTGGGAAATTCCACAGACAGACGAGCCTAGCGGGTTACAGTCCAGGGGATCACAAAGAGTCAGACATGACTGAGTGACTGAGGAAAAAAACTCAGGTTGAAGAAATCTTGCCATTGAAATACATATATTGGAAATGTTTAAAGAAATCCAAATTTAAACTTATGCTATACTTTACATACACCTATATATTTTTACATGCAACTATATTAAAACAATATTAATTCATAATATAAACTCTGAAATATCAAAATGATTAACTATATTATTTTCTTTTTAATAAGGCAAAAGTTGTATACATTATACAAGTAGTTTTAATGTAAAATATAATTTTAAAAATGTCTCCCCTAAAAAAAACTAAATGATAATAGAATTAACATGTCATGGCTTTATATAAACATTCATATTCCTTTTATAATAAATCTAGTTAACAAATTTAAATCACAAATTTAAATCACTTAAATTGAATATTAATGTATAGTTCACCCATATAATAGCTTGCAGCAATTAAAGTTATATGCAGAATAATATTTAATGAAGTGAACTACATTATTTAAAATATGTTAAGGTAGGAAAAAGATATTGTAGATAAAATATGAGCCTTTAAAAACTAAAGCTATATATATATTCAATTAACATNACTTAAATTGAATATTAATGTATAGTTCACCCATATAATAGCTTGCAGCAATTAAAGTTATATGCAGAATAATATTTAATGAAGTGAACTACATTATTTAAAATATGTTAAGGTAGGAAAAAGATATTGTAGATAAAATATGAGCCTTTAAAAACTAAAGCTATATATATATTCAATTAACATTGGATAACAGTGCTACAAACAATTTTTACTTCCTTCTGGCTTATATTATTCTATATTTTTTAACAAATAATTCCTTTTATAATAAAATATTTTCTTTTAATTTTAAAAAGACTGATCCTCAGCTATTTGAAAATCGTAGCTATTGAAAATAATGCTCCTAGACAGCTAAGGTTTTCGTATGGTCTACTTTGTGCTCACTTAAAATTATCAAAAGGAGAAAGTGAGTTGAGCCAAGCTCTTGACAATTCTGGTTTTGCAACATGCTATGAAATGTCACACAAAAGATGTTCAACAAGATGTTGTACAGAGGGGGAAAAATCGTAAAAATTCTCAATCAAGGATCTGATACTATTTGCCTTTGCAAGGAACCCTGAAAGTAGATTAATCTCTGTAATACGTCCCCAGTCTCAGCCTCTTCCTAGTTTGCTAGTTTCTCCCACTGTATTACAAATTCTTCCATGCCATTGCTAATTCACTACAAAGAGGGTATTATGCTCAGGTACTTATTCTTGAAATCCTAATCCTACTAATTCTGCCTGCTAATCCTACCAGATACTGAGGTAGTATCAAATGATCTCCAAGTATGATCACTTACTCATGTGAGCACTGGATATAAACAAATCAAGCAAAAAATCATAATTTATAGTTGCATATGAAGCAGGCCAGTTTCCAGTTTGAAAAAAAAAAAGTGAAATCGAAAGTCGCTCAGTCACGTCCAACTCTTCACCACCCCATGGACTATACAGTCCACTCCAGGCCAGAATACTGGAGTGGTAGCTGTTCCCTTCTCCAAGAGATCTTTCCAATCCAGGGATGGAACCCAGGTCTCCCACATTGCAGGCAGATTCCTTACCAACTGAGCTATAGCTCAGCTGAGATAGAATGGGTTCAATTCCAGTTTGAGATGAACCATAAATAGATGTTCCCAGTACATTAATGAAAAGCTACTTCTTTTTCCTTTGAAATTCTAAAAAAAAGTTTTCTTGAAAAGTGGTGTTTTTTTTTTTTTTGCCAATTACATTATCCTTAGCATCTGAAGACCTCCTCCAAATAAAAGTTATAAAACAGAAGCCACTGTTCATTAATATTCTCTTTTTTCATATAGGTAGAGATCAAATGAGGATTTTATAGTAATCTGAAAAGAACAAATATGTTAAATATCTCTAAATGGAACTAGGTAGTGACTATAAGAAAAGGGATCCAGGTAGGGGAAACATGATCTGACAAAATGCTCCAAAGAATCACAGAAAATATCATTCATCATGATGCTGAACTTGTAATTTCGTAAGTACAGGAACTCTGACAAAGTAGTTTTATTTCATAAGCAAAAACAGCATCTTACACATTTCTACTAGAAATGACAATGATTGAAATTTAAATTTTAGCATTAGCCAAGTGTTCTGCCTTTTCTGTACCTATGAAATAGAAAAGTTACAGTTCATTTCCTCTCTGACTGCTGATTTTCAGCAATTCCTTAATTTGCTTTCACTGAATGATTTCATAGTAAACTGTTACAAGGTCATGGCGGTCTAGTTACTCAAGTAAATAATATCTTTCTTGAGCTGTATCTCCATTCAACAATGTTATTTTCAAATAAATTAAACCAAAATCATTTCTAATTGATATAAAAAGTTCAACAACGACAAACTTCCATCACATATAATGGAAAAAATAAATTTTGCAAGGATATGAGGCTGACATCTATGGTTTTTACAAACTGTGGAATGATTTCTAGAAAACACCAGATGCCACTGCAATGTTACATCAAAGTTAACAAAGAGAATCAAGCAAGCCAATAGCTAAGGAAACCTTAGTGTAAGATGGGCCAGAAAAAGTGTCCTTTGTAATAAAGAAATATTTGCACTCACAAAGAGAAGTCATCATATATAAAAAAGGTACCTGAGGACAATATAAAATGGAATTATATGGCTGTAGCCCCAGAGGATAAGAAGAGCCCATTTTATTGTGTTAACAACAGTATATAATGAGATTCCCTGCACTGTCTATAGGAAGTTGAAGAACCCCAGTGCCTAAGGTAAAAAGTAATGGCTAATTTTATTCTCCTCTATTTTGGCTTTCTCTTGTCTGTTTGTTCACTCTGTCTCTGACAGAAGGATTCTGAGGAGCCAAAAAAAAAAAAAAAAAGTTGTACAAACTAGAGGTCTCAAAGGCAAGGCAGGCACCTAACAAGTAAAAAAAAAAAAGCTTTTAAGTGGAGAATCCTGGCTGCTACTATCTACATATGTCAAAACTGAAAAGAATGCAGGCTGACTGATGAGCATAAAGTTATGGAACAATAAAAAGGCTGGAGAATATTACTTTTTATATACATAACCTTTACACAAAATCTAAATAAATAAAATCAAGCCATCTGATGGAAAGTCTCCAAAGTGCCCTCGTTTTTCTTTTTCTCTCTCTCCCCAAACTACAGTTGGCCTTCTGTATGCAGAATCTATAGATACAGAGGGCCAGAAGCCCACAGGATCAACTGTTAGGGACTTGAGCATCCTCAGATTTTGGTACCTAAACGGGGGTCTTGGAACGAATTCCCTTCAAGGACAACTGTACCAGTCAGATACCAGCCAGACTGGATTAGCACCCACTTATCTAACTTATTTAACCCATCTTGGCTCAGAGGATAAAGCGTCTGCCTGCAATGCAGGAGACCTGGGTTCGATCCCTGGGTTGGGAAGATCCCCTGGAGAAGGAAACGGCAACCCACTCCAGTATTCTTGCCTGGAGAATCCCATGGACAGAGAAGCCTGGCGGGCTACAGTCCACGGGGTTGCAAGGAATCGGACACAACTGAGCGACTTCACTTCACTTATTTAATTCATTTAGCTTAATCACCTCTCAAAAGGCCCTATCCAAATATAGTCACATTCTGAGGTACTGGGTTTTAGGGGTTCAGCGTATGAATCTGGGGAGAGGGGACACAATTCAACCCATAATGGTATATTTCTGTTAAGCTGACTGGAATGTTGTGCCCTTGGAACAAGAGTTATTAACTGGTGAATCTCACTGTGGGTTGATGAAGTGATAATCCAGCAATTTAGTCTGGTGATTCCAAATATCTGTCAAAATTTTCCTTTTGGCTTAAAATTTTTTCTCAGGGAAGAACCTTCCTCCTGCTTGGAACAACATAAGGGAAGGAGACTGGCAATCTAACTATTCATAATGAAGATAACCAATTGTTCTCAAATTCTTTATGTAATAAAACTCTTATCTTCTCCTAGTGGTAAAAAGGAAGATTTTCACCTGCCGCACTGTTAGGGAGATCACTCAAAGCATCACACTAATCTGATCTTCTTTGGACATTCTAATTTTTAGAGGTACCTGGAATGTCAGCTTCTGATGTTCTCAGTGGTTCTCCATTTCTTTATGTGGGTCCAAGTTTCTGTCTGGTATCATATTCCTGTGTTTGAACTTCCTCTAACATTTCTTGCAGCACAGGTCTGCTGCTAATGAATTCTCTCTCACAAAACTGTTTTGTTTTTTTTTTTCACTTTTATTTTTTAAATACATTTTTTTTACTGAGTATAGAAATTTGGGTTGGTAGACTTTATTTTTTCTAGGACTTAAAAAAATTTCGCTCCACTTCAGAAGCAAGGCTTCTGCAAAGAGTTCAGGTGAAATTTGTATATTCATTGCTATGTCTGTCATTTAATTCGTTTTTTTTTTTCCTCTCTTCAAGATTTTCATTTACTCTTTCATTTGGGGTAATTTTAATATTAATGTGCCTGGGTGACTTTTTAAATATTTATCATACTTGAGAATCTCTGGATTCCTCTACTCCATAATTTAATGCATTTTGTTACCTTTAGAGAATCTGCCCATTCTGCCTAAGTATTTCTTCTATTCCACACTTTCTCTTCCTCTATATTCCCATCATACAAACATTCGACTTTAGTATTGTTTAAGAAGTCTTTGAAACTTTGCTATTTTTCCTACTCTCTTTTTCTCTTATTTTTTGGTTTGGGTAGTTTTTATTGTCCTGCCCTCAAGTTCACAGATTCTTTCTTTAACTGAGTCAAGTCTTCAAAATAGATCACTGAAGGCATTCGTCATCTCTGTTACTGTACTTTTAAAAATATTTCCAGCATTGGTCATGAATTAATGCTAATGAATCAAAAACATTAAATAAAGTGTTTTTACACAGAAAACACACACAATATAAAACAAGTTATATACTGATTTGTTGAGGAAAATGTAATCCAAGGCTCACAGGAATATAACACTATATTTTCCCAAGGAGCAAAGATGTAATATTCCCTAATAAAGTGTTTGCAGCAACATTATAGAACATAACTACTGTAGATAATAACAGACTGTACTTTAAAAGATAAAAGAAAAAAATTCTGCTGGATGCATAAACAATTTAAGGTCCAAATTAAACTATTACCAGGATAAGACCTCAAAGTCCCCCTTTTAACAATAAATTAACTGAAATGAACTCACATGATAAAACCACCTCACACATCATTTCAAAATAATAAGTATTACGACCTAATTAAAATATAAAGGAAAATAAGAATGTATGATAAACTAACATATTTCATTTTATTTATACCTCAGACTCAACTACACTAAAAGACAAATCTCCATAAATTTCCACAACTCTTGACAACCACCAACCATTTATTCATTTGGCTCTTCTGCAATTTAAGAAAACTGTGATTATAGTGTACAGTGTAGGCTAAAGTAACATCTAATGTGCAAACTTACCATATACGAAGTCCATCTTACGCACAAGTGAGAATCTGAGATACAGGTAAAATGTACTAAGACATATCACAGAGTGTACAAAATTAGATTTTGGAATGAAACCTTCTTAAAATAAATAATGGAATTGCTTTCTCTTTCAGCAAAATACTCTGTCAGTGACAATTTTTCCAATCACCCCCAGAGGCCTCTTAGGTGCACAAGCCACCAATTCTTTGCCAAGAAACCTCATCCACACTGCTCAGCATAAAAGTTTCCATGCTTCAGATAAATGGTTTTGCTCTTTTTCAGATCAGACTTTCAACTCTGCTTCATCACTGTGACACTCTATTTGACCAGTCAATTTGCAATGGAAGTTTATTTTAACAATATTTGCAAGACTGCAGCTGCAGCCCTGCAGTCTCCCATCTGCCATCACACACCCACAGCCGCTACCGCTACCAAGCAACACTCTCCTTTCATAAAGGAGAAACACAGAAGTATTCTCTGACAGCAGAGCGTGTTGTGGATATTTTTCTTTAAAACATTTAATAGCTCTGCTAGAAGCAAAAAGAAAGGTAAAGACAGAGTTTTAGAATTACACTACTGAAGAGGAGAAAAAAAATCACTCATCTGTGAGCCGAGCTTCTTCTATCTGGAGGACCAAGAAGGACCTAAGAACGTTTTCGATTCTCTTTCACACCAACATATCGGGGCCTGGGGAAGCTGGGGTTTGCAATTCCCTTCTTATGTCCTCTCAAATGTTAATTATCATGTGCTTTTCATAAAAACAAGGGTGAGAATTTGAGTGTGAAGACACTAGTTTCTGACTCTGTACAAAATAACAGACAAAATGTTGGGCAGATTGCTCCACTCACCCTGAAAGGTCACCTAATTCGTTCCTTTAACTCCATGCACCTGTCAGCTGTGCAAAGGAGGATCTCCTCTATCTTCCAGATATACACAATTGCTCTTGTCAAAGGAAAATGAGAGCCAAAACAATTACCAGAGGGTACAAGCTAATGAGACTCTCTTCAATTAAACTGTCTCGATGATTTAATGTAAAAGTTTAGTGCCCTGGTACAGCATCTTCTCATGGTAATGCAGGTTTGTTCAAAACACTAAAGTATTTTAAGCAAATTCTATATTTGCTAACCTAGTATATCACTATTTTTTAATTTTAAGAATACTAATTTACAAGCCACTGTCAGGTACAATACTCTGTATTAACAGTTTTGTTGTATCTTGGGTAACAGTGACATCATATTGCTAACAGAGACAAAGTCACATCTTATTAATGCCATTCAAAGAATGAAGACAACTCATTTTTAAAGTTTTGTGGTAATTTTTAAAATTACTTTATCACAAAAATTATAACACTGATTTATCATAATAAATTCAGTTATTATGATATCACCAAAGGAATTTTTGCCCAACTACTTAATATTTTTATAGATGTTGGCTCATACACGTTTAAAACTTCCTGTAGATTTCCATAGAGAATTTCCCATTGGTGTCACTGCACTGAGCCTAGCACAAGCCCAGGAAGACAAAATGGTCAGAAAATTCCAGGTGTTTGTGTAGGTGTTTCACTGTTGGAACGTGGGACTCCCCTTATAAAGCAAATGATTTTTGTAAACCCCATGTTATAATAGGATTCTATTGGAATAAATGTATATCTTGATATGCATAATATATTTAAAGCTGAAGGTAGAGTTTCTGCCTGCTCGCCTCCCCATTACCACCCCATATCCCATCCACTACTATTGGCTCCCAGCTCCCCTGTGTTATCTGCCCCTAAACTAGGGTATCTCCAGCCAAACCACTGTACACCTCAATGGCACCCCACTCCAGTACTCTTGCCTGGAAAATCCCATAGACGGAGGAGCCTAGTGGGCTGCAGTCCATGGGGTCACGAAGAGTTGGAAATGACTGAGCGACTTCACTTTCACTTTTCATTTTCATGCATTGAAGAAGGAAATGGCAACACACTCCAGTATTCTTGCCCGGAGAATCCCAGGGACAGGGGAGCCTGGTGGGCTGCTGTCTATGGGGTTGCACAGAGTCGGACACGACTGAAGCGACTTAGCAGCAGCAGCAGCAGCACACTGGGATTAATGGAATATTTATGTTCACTAAAAGGCCTCATCTGGAAAGTGTACAGTTAGGTGATATATGCATGAGCTTGCTGCCACATGGTACAAGTTTATTATGTTAAAATCTTATCTAAATTGGAATAATCTGACCTAATGAAGTCTGGATGGGATAAAAGAGCCAAATTTCTGAAGTTGCAAAACCATTATTAGATGATTGTGCATGCATGCTAAGTCACTTCAGTTGTGTATAACTCCATACAACACCATGGACTATAGCCCATCAGGCTCCCTCTGTCCATGGGGATTCTCCAGGCAAGAATATTGGCGTCAGCAGTCATTCATTTCTCCAGGGGATCTTCCTGACCCAGGGACTGAACCCACATCTCTTATGTCTCCGGGACTGGCAGGCAGGTTCTTTACCACTAGTGCCACTTGGGAAGCCTTTTTTAGATGATGCCAGCATCTAAATCTAGTTACATCTCGTGGTGAAAATTTGGAAGTTTTTGACCTTTTCTCTTTAACCATGGTTCATAACTGAGAGCTTCCACTACTTAATTCCTATAACACCTGCTCTCAGTTTTTAGTACTACTCAAGAAGGACCCTCTCATTGGGCACTGGTGGTGGGATTATGGCACTTCCTCTGTCTTTTATATATCTGCTCTTGATTAGTGTCTCAGTTCAATTCCTTCGGTTCAGTTCAGTTCAGTTCAGTCGCTCAGTCATGTCCGACTCTTTGCGACCCCATGAATCAGAGCATGCCAGGCCTCCCTGTCCATCACCAACTCCCGGAGTTCACTCAGACTCACACCCATCGAGTCAGTGATGCCATCCAGCCATCTCATCCTCGGTCGTCCCCTTCTCCTCTTGCCCCCAATCCCTCCCAGCATCAGAGTCTTTTCCAATGAGTCAACTCTTCGCATGAGGTAGAGTTTCAGCTTTAGCATCATTCCTTAGGTATACTTTAACCCCTGTTCCATAAAGCCAATTTATATAAATCCCCAACTCTCCTCTAACTCGTTACTCAACTGCATGGCTGCCTGGAACTCCCACCATCAGAGATGCCCAGTTTGGAACAGCCAGCCTACCCAGACATTTGTTAGCTTCATGTAATGTGCAGCAAGAACTCAAATGCTTGGATTTCAGTTTCTTAAGTAAGCCTGGACATACCAAAGCTGAGTCTTAACCCAATTAGGGCTGAAGGTGATACCAAAACACCAGTCTGTGTGCCCAATGCACAGTGAATCCAAACAATACCAAAATGTGTGAGTTTGGAGCAGAGAAAGGTATACTGAGGGCCCTGCAAGGAGACAAGTGACTCATGCCTTAGAAACCCCAAATTGCCCAGAAGCTTTCAGCGAAGCCCTTTTCCAGGAAAGGCGAGGGAGGGTGTAGTGAATTGCTGCAAATGTCTTGTCGTCAGATCCTGTTTCTTGAGGTCAGGTCACAGTCAGGTAGCATGTTCCTGTCAATCTCCATCAAACAAAAGTTATTTTCTGTTCTGACGAGAACAGGCCAGGTCCCCAGGCACAGCCGTCACCCTCCAAGGTCCAGTCCTGGCTGAGAGGAGGCAGATCTCGGCTGGCAGCTCCCTCAGGGCCGGATCCCCAGACCTCGCCCAGCCGTCATCAATGAGGGAGCCAGGAACCCACGACCCGTGTGGCCCTCGGGCTCCTCTGGCCACCCAGAAGCCAGGGGCTGGGCCGCAGACTTGTTCTGCACAGACAGCTCCCGCCATTAGGGTACGGAGGCGAGGACGGGGGAGAGGTTCACCACCACCTCAGGGCCTGGGCCGGGACAGTGGAAAGCCTTGGCAAGGCTCTGGAGTCGTGCAGGACACAGACCCAGCCTGTTCCACAGCGCCCTCAGTTCAGCTGCCAGCCTGAGGCCATGCGAGCTAGAGGGTCCTAAGAAGGCCGGGATCCGCCTCCTACCTCACTCTCCGCCTGACAGCCACCACTCCACCAATCCTTGGCTGAAATGGACACTTAACAGTCATTCTGCTGCTGCTGCTGCTAAGTCGCTTCAGTCGTGTCTGACTCTGTGCGACCCCATGGACTGTAGCCCACCAGACTCCTCCATCCATGGGATTTTCCAGGCAAGAGTACTGGAGTGGGGTGCCATTGACAGGGGGCGGGGCCCACCGCAGCGCCAACCAATGTCCGTCTGAGCAGACCCACTAAAGGTCACACTGGCAGGTGCTTATCTGGTGGGAGGGGGCACTGAGGCGCTGACCAATGGCTGAGCGATCATTAGCATCTCCCGGTAAATGTTGCCTGGTAACAGAGCTGGGGGCAGGGCGGTGTTGGTGCACGGTAAGGGCTGCTGTGCTGCAGGCTGTACACGGCTGCGCTCTATAACAAGGGCACTACAGCACTTATAGTGTTCCTGTTTTAGACTGAGACTTGTTCCCTGTACTGTGTCAGTCTATACTCTGGAGTTTTTCAACTCCCAGGACTACTCCCAAAATGTCTGCTAGATCCTCCTCAGGCTACAGCTTCTCACATACCTTCTTCACCTGCCCAATGTCCGTGGCAGAACACCTCAGTCACGTGTTTCAGAAACCTCTTAAGATTGCTGTATCCCCTCTCACTTGTCCAGGACAAGAGCAAAAGGGCTACAAGGGGGTCTGGATCTCAATCTCACAAGGACCCAGTACACACTCAGAATGAAAGAAACGAAATAAGATCCAAACTGAAAACTGAGTGGTGGAATCATGGTGCTACAAAATTATTTGAGGGGGAGGGGGAGGATGCTTCCCTGATAGCTCAATTGGTAAAGTATTCACCTGCAATGCAGGAGACCCCGGTTCAATTCCTGGATGGGGAAGATCCCCTAGAGAAGGGACAGGCTACCCACTCCAGTATTCTTGGACTTCCCTTGTGGCTCAGCTGGTAAAGAATCTGCCTGTAATCCGGGAGACCCGGGTTCTATCCCTGGTTGGGAAGACCCCCTGGAGAAGGGAAAGGCTACCCACTCCAGTATTCTGGCCTGGAGAATTCCATGGAGGTATATAGTCCATGGGGTCAAAGAGTCAGACACAACTGAACAACTTTCACTTAATACATCACAGAAGTTTTTGCCCTTGAAGTCCACATTTAATGTACATAACGTTCTGTCATGTTCAACCTCACACAGAATATCAACTGCTTATGTTCTAGGATTAACAGATACAGAAAGATGAAGTAATAATATACGCAGGACTACTTTTGGCGCTCAGGTCATAGTCTACCGGGTGGATAGCTTGGGCAGTTGAATCATATGATCACACAGCTGACTGACACACAGCTCTCTGAATTCTGGGCTGAGAAGCTAGAGACCCTCAGTATGCTGTTATTCTCTTGTACTTTGGAGAGAGTGGGCTTTTAAAAAAGGCTTAAAGCCTACTGTTATAGATTTCTCTGGGACTTCATAAAAAGAAACATGAAAGGATAAACAAAAAACTAATAAGGATGGCTGTTTATAAGGAGTGAGAGTTAGGAGTAGAAGAGGCCTGGGACAATTGTGGAAGTGAGTCTTAAATAAAGCTTTTTATAAAGTTTTGCTTATTTTCAACCATGCAATATCACCTATAAAGAAGAAAAAGAGTGAAAAGCAATTAGGATGGTACTTAGAAATTAAAAAGGAGAGATGATACATGAATAACTGAAACTGGAAAAATACTTCTTCGATATGAAAACTTTACAGCCCAGCCGTCACCTCCTTATCCTTTGTTCCTTGGGTAAAGTCAAAATTCCTGAGGACTCCATGTGGGCCTCCTTTTCTTCTTAGTTTACGTTCTCCCCTAAAAAGTTTCCTTTCCTAAACTGGTTCCATCTCCAGCCCAAATATACATACATCTTTTGATACATTTTTTTCCCCTAGGAAAAATAGCTTGTCTTTTTTTTTTGCATTTTCCACCCTACCCAGCATAACATCTAACACCAAGTAATGAATTCATTCATAGTCCAGTTAATTATTTTAATTTAGCCTAACCCATTCTCCTCTACTTAAATATTAATTAAACAGTCTAGCCAAAAAGAATCATTTCTAGAGGCAAATCTACACAAGAACAAATGCTCTTTTTCTTTTAAAACCAATTCTAGAAGTATCATTTAAGGTGACTTAAGAATAACACTGTTGTCAATTATTTCTATTAATAGCACTTATTCATAGGGCTACGTTGGGCTTACTAAGTCAGAATCTCTAGGTACAAACCTGGAAATACATATTTCCCGTATTGTCCATAAACCTCTAGTATTCAGATAGGTTTATAATGATTACTTTATATATCTCCCTAATGGCAAATATTGTCGTTCCAATTATTCAGAACAAAGGTCTTTCCAAATCCTGACCTACTTCCCATAACTAAGTTCAAAATGAGAAGAAAAGTAGATGATTAGAGAGGGGGTAAATGAAATAAATTTAAGAACAATTATTTAATATAATTAATTTCTCTTCAATACTATACAGAAAGAGTAGAGGAAGAAGGAATCAAATAGATTCTGTTACACAGAAAATTATTCCAAGTAGTCAACTGGCCAAGTGGAAGGGATAAAAATGAATAAGCAAAGAAGAGGGTTACTGATGAATGAACTCAGAGAGGATTAGGAAGATATAAAACACAGGGGTAGTTTTCCAAGTTTTAGAGGATGTGCAAGCTATCTTTCTTTAATGTACCTAAAATTTTATCTTGCAGCTCTTTGTTGGGAAAAATGCCTCAAGTTCATGGAGGGAACCCAAGTTAAACCTCTCTACCATGACTATAACTTCTTATAAACCACTCTAAAGATACAGAATATGCCATGTCTAAATGAGAAACAAACCACCAATATATGATGCTGCATTAAAAGGTAGTTACTAAACTGCAGCATTTTGGCTGAATGAATGATCTCATTACTATGGACACAGTTTAAATTTTCCTTGTTTTGTTTCCTTTTCAGTATTCTTTGCTTTTCACCATATTCAGAAAAAAATCAATTCTATACCACTACAATTTGTAGCATATCTAAAACAGCTGTGGCTGAATGCTGCAGTACTTGAAATCCCCTAAATTACATGAGTGCAAAGACTGAATTTCTTGGGAACAGACAACAGCAGAAACAAAGAAAAAGCTCAGCATGAAGGCCAAACATATTCCCTAATGAGGCTTTTGATGAAGTCATAAATTCCTCTTTTTCTTCTCTAAGTGAAATTTCCAAACTATACATGTGTCACAAAGAGGGCAAAATTCAACAGTTTTTTAAGTGGTAAATCATACTGATAATTTAATCAACTTTATATGTAATCTTAAGTTGTCTCACAAATTCTAGCAAAGGTGTGTCTGATTATCTCTAGAACCATCTTGGCTGAATTACATAGCAAATAGTCACACATAAATACTTGACTTAGATTTTGGCCTTTTCATGATTCCAGAGTGTAAAACTTCAATTTTTTTTAAGAGCTGCTATTGAAGCAAATACCTGCAAAAATATACTATTTAAAATATCTGTTTTAAACAGATCAGTGACAAGTTTCATTAGGTGAATGATACTATATACAGCTGTAAATGCCATTAGTATTACTTCAGGCAAACTTAGCTATCATTAAAGCAACTTCTGGGAATATGGTCATATAATGCATGTAGTGTTCACAAACTGAAAAAAGCAGCAAAATCATATTGGCAAGAAAACCCTGGTAGTTTGCAACATCATAAGCTCACTATGATTAATAAGAATGCAACACTTCATCAACCTCAGATGACTGTGAGTTCCAGGATTTGAAGTAAAGACAAAGAAAGCCCCTCTCTGCTGCTCAAAGTATTCTACTGTTGTATTGAAATTATCTTTGCATGACTATAAACCAGTGTGTTCATTTGCAGGGGGGATAAATATCACATAAATCCATGGTTATATTATGGATTTATTGTTCCTGGATAATGAATGATTACAAAGAAATTAGCAAATTCACTGAACTTCTGTCATTCCAATTTAATTGTTTAGATAAGAACTTTTCCATTAAAATTGTTCAGCACACAAAACTCATAAGTATCAAGTGTGCTCTACAAGAAAAGTCAGCCTTTAGGAATTATAAAACATATATGCAATTTTAACAAATGTAAGTCATTAAATTGGTATCTCTATAACATGTGCTTTCTGAAAGCATTTTAATTTTCCAGTATGAAAACATTTATATACAACAGTTAAATAAGAAGTCAACAAATAACCATACTAATACCTTTTTTGGGTTGCTTTGTATTGATTTTTCTAATTATTAAGTAAAACACTTGGAATATTAGTCCTGGAATATGGTAGGTACTCAGTAAATGGAAGCAAGAATAGGTACAATGTCTATGTAACAAAATAAGTGCAAGAAATTTTTAAGTATGCTGAAATTACATGTGGTTTATGTAGCCAGGAAAGACTTCCTAGAGGATAAGGTACTTGAGTAGAAGAGCCTTCTAGGTTGGAATGAGAAATAAATGGGAGAAAATACCACAGATATAACTGCATTAATAAGAATCCAAGGAGATGGACATGAGGCAGAAATCAGCTACAGTTAACAGTAGAAAATTCCAAAGGCAAGGCTTAGAAGTGTGATGTCTTCAAATAGGCTATAGGGATCACTGAAGGTTAGTTGAAAACATCTTTTAAGGAATATTAACCTGCCTTTGGTGAGCCAGATGAGAAAAAGAAAACAAACATGTTAAATATTATCATAGTAACCTGGGAAAAAGTGATGAGGCAGCACTAGAGTTGGGTGTTAAGTAACAGCAATAAAAACCGAAATTGGAGATGTTTCAAAGGGAGAATTAATAGAGCTTAGACGTAACTCCACGTCAAGAACAAAACAGTGGGTAGAGTTAAGACTATTTCTAAGGTTTCCAGCCTGAAGGTCATAAAAGTTGGGAAGCTGGAAAACAGCAGTATTTTAAGTGGGAGAGAAGTGGAAAATATATTATAATACCTTCTAATTGTAAAAGCCCCCTAACATTTATTCCTTTCCCAAACATATATCTTATGATGGTGAGATGGGCAATGCAGATGTCATTGCCACTTAACAAATTTGAGGAACAGGGAAGGAAGAATAGTCAGTGAAAGTTTAAGATAATTCAAGAAAATAGTCCCTTCTGTCTCCTATATCAAAGTTCTTTCTCAGAAATAAATTTTGTTTATCATCATAATATATAATTCATCAGAAACATATTATTCAAATTGCAATTATTAGCTTGTTCTTATTCATTCAATAAATATTTTTGAACCTTACCTACCAGGCACTGCTTTAAGCACGGGAAGTATTGTAATGAACAAGGTACTGTAATGAACAAGGTAAACACTATTCCTACTCTTTATTTTATGGGAAAAGACAAAGAATTCAACACACAAAGACAAAATTTCAGATGGTGTTAAAATACCACGAAAAACAAAGGTTGGTGTGCTGAGAAAGACAATGGCTCATTTAGATGGATGGACAGGGAAGTCCTCGGGCTTCCCAGGTGGCTCAGTGGTAAAGATCCCCCTGCCAGTGCAGGAGACACAAGGAACGTGAGTTCCATCCTTGGGTCAGGAAGATCCCCTGGAGATGGAAATGGCAATCCCCTCCAGTGTTCTTGCCTGGGAAATCCTATGGGCAGAGGAGCTACAGTCCATAGAGTCGCAAAGTCAAACACTACTGAGTGATGACTAAGCAGGCATGCACAGGGAAGTCCTCAAGGATAAGCCAGTATTTGTGCTAAGACCTGAATAACAAGAAACTAGCCGTGTGATATCCAGCAGTGTTTCAGGCAGACAAGAAAGTACAAAGGCTGTAAGGCAAATAAACACAAACAGACCAGTCAAGGAAGAGAAAAAAGGCCAGTGTGGAAGATGAGGGAAATGGTAGATGAGGTGGAAAGGGCAAGCACGGGCCAGGGAGCCAAGACCAGTAGGGCCTCAGTGTTCAGGTAACTGTACATCCTCATTTGCCTAAGACAGAGCTAGATGCTCCTGTTCTTCAGGTGCAATTACAAATACAACTTCTTTTCACCTGCAGAAAGTTCTGATTTCAATGATAAATTAAACGGTCACACTAGTTCCAGGCAATGCATGACAAAGACAGAATTAAATCCCAAATGCAATGGGAAACCGCTAGAGGAAGTCATAGTGGATTACTCTAAAATGATCAATGTATTCATTTTAAATGTCATGCTTCTGTACTAACATAAGTTAATTATATAAGCTTATTGTAGCTGTTTTTAAAATTCTCCTCCATCAGCCTTCTCTTTTTAGGTTAAATATAGTTTTATGATTACACTTCAAATCTCTCCTATCTTCAACATACCAAAATGAATTGAACTAACTGTATTTCTAGAGAGCAGAGCACAGACCCATCATGTCAGAGTAGATACACTTGTAACACCAGCTGGCTGAAAGGACATATAATGACCAAAAATCTACCATGAATTTGATAGCTGTATACATAAATTCACATTCATTGAATAGGATTGCTTCTACATACGTCTGAAAGACAGCAAAATATGTGAGTCACATATTATTAATTCAACCTACAGTCAATGCTGGGATTTGCAGAACTCTTTTTTTTATTTTTTTTTATTTTTTAATTTTTTTAAATTTTTTTTTTTTTTTTTTTTTTTCATCTCAGGTGTACATGAGTTCCCAATCTTAAACCACCCCCCCCCACCTCCCACTCCACATCAACTCTCTGGATCATCCCCGTGCATCAGTCCCAAGCATCCTGTATCCTGAACCAAATATAGACCAACGATTCGTTTCCCATACAACAGCACCCATCAAACACACACAAGTTGGAAATTCCCTGGTAAAGTTTATCCCAGAGGTTTTCTTAAAAAACAGAGATAATGTAACATAGGCTACTATATTAATATTTCTATTATTGTATATGCATAATATTTACCTTTCATATCCAAGTATTTTAAGTTAGCTCTAGGAAAAAAACCCTACCAAGTCACATAATTTTTTGAATGAACGCTTAAAATGATAGATTAATGAATGGGTTATAATACAAGAAGTCATAAAATAGATTTAACAGATGCTAACTATTAAGCAGGAAAATGCTCCTGAATTATCATCTTAGTCAAGAAAAAGTAAATGCTACTTTTTGGACATTTACATCATGCTTTACATTGTGCTTTTCAAGCTTTGTACTACAGCATGCTTTATATACATCATCCTGCTGCTGCTAAGTCGCTTCAGTCGTGTCCAACTCTGTGCGACCCCATAGATGGCAGCCCACCAGGCTCCCCCATCCCTGGGATTCTCCAGGCAAGAACACTGGAGTGGGTTGCCATTTCCTTCTCCAATGCATGAAAGTGAAAAGTGAAAGTGAAGTCGCTCAGTCATGTCCAACTCTTCGTGACCCCATGGACTGCAGCCTACCAGGCTCCTCCGCCCATGGGATTTTCCAGGCAAGAGTCCTGGAATGGGGGGCCATCAGCTTCTCTGCATCATCATGCTACATCATGCTTCATACTGGGATTTTGGACTATAATTTAATTTATACATTTTATACATTTATACATTTTATATTTTTTATAAAATATATATTATTTTTAATAATGTATAAATTATTTATTAATTTATACATTTTATACATTTATACATTTTTTGGACTACAATTTAATTTATACATTTGGTTCATGGGTAAACATATGGCTGATTCATGTTGATGTTTGGTAGGAGCCAACATAAAATGTAAAGCAATTATCCTTCAATTAAAAATAAATGAATGTAAATATATATATACACATTGTGCTTTATGTAAAATTAGATGAGACATTAAAAACATGATGAAGTCCTCTGTGGCTATTCTTTTTTAAAATAAATATTCAATCTGGAAAAACATAACTAGTTTTATTTGAATTGATCTTACAAATAAAACTATATTCTAAGAAAAACCAGAAAATATTTACTAAACTGCATGTCTTTATACTTATATTTGTAGAAGTATCTGCTGAGCATACAGCACACATTTTTTTAAGTAAAATCATCAGACAACTTCTATCTGTATTACTTCCAACTGCCAACGCCTAAATAATGTGTCACCTTTAAATCTATACTTCATACCACAATGCAAAAAGTTAAAGTGGTCCCCAATGAATTAATCAACATAGCTAACCAAAGTTACTGCAAATCCAAAAGGAAAACCGAAGGCAGCTAAAATAACTGGAGAGAATGGGAAAATTCTTCAAAATCTCCTTCAGTTTTAGCAAAGGTACAGCCCTAGAGCAAGTGTACTCATAATGGACTCTTCAGGCTCAACAAGAATGTCAGCAAGGGCACTCAACTATATTTACCACAAAGCAGTATCAGAAACATTCTTCACTGTGAACAAACAATGAGGTCATTCAAAACACAAAAAGATCCTGGAGAAGTAAAGCGCTTGTGACTCAAGAAGTGAACTTTTAACAAGAAAGGTTTACAGTTAGTTGGGAAAAGAGAGTTTGAGATTATGTCACTGAAGACTTAAACTATATTGATGGCCCTCTAGAACTGACATGGTACCCAACAACTAAAAAGTGTACTATAAAACATTTGCTCTGAAAAACTTATTTAATAAGACCCTATTGATACAAGTTATTCATCTAGAATATTGACGTTTAAAAGCACTTAATAATAATGTGAAGAGATGACATGACTTTAATGCTGTGGCTGGAAAGAGTATAACTCTAGTGGAAGTAAATGTGAAATAACTCTTAGCTGCTGCCAACAATGGTGTGTGTTATCCAGCACCTGGAGGGATCTCTCAGGCCCCTCTAGGCTCTCCTGAATTACTCCATTGTTGAAATCAAGAAATCGAGGAGAGGCACCAACACCAAAACCAACACTTGCAAAAAGCCTTTGATTACAAATGTCACAATACATTTGGCTTGTGGTCACAGATGGCTACAGGTCATTGTTTCTCTGAGAAGGAACAAGGAAAAAAGACTTGATCAACCAAGTTGGTTACAAACATTCAGAAATAATTTTGGAATTTCAGGGTCAAGAAAACCTAAATGTTTGCTTTTTTTTTTTTTCTGGAGGATCTCTGGACTCTTATTTCTGATCTAATTGAATCAAAGATGATGAATATTTAGAGACAAGCAATTTCATACCAGTATGAAAAAGAAGGAGGTGAGAAGTCATCAGTACATAAACAGCTACTGATACCCCACAATTGGAATCCACGGCAGAGAATCCTCAGAACTCAATCCAACAATTATCCATGTAAGCCACCATCTTTCCTCTTTAAAAATACATCCTCTTACTTTTTTTTTTTTAAAGTATCCTCTCAGAAAGTGTACATATTAAGAAAAAGTTAAATATAACAGAAGTGAAAAAGTACATTATATGATGCTACAAATTCCAATGTTATAAATTAGTAACCGTCAAAAGCTTATAGGGAATATAAGAGATCATCAGGTCACCTGCCTTTAGGAAAAAAAATATCTAAAATCTTCCTTTAGCAGCTTGTTTCAGTGCTTTATAATACCTCAACTCAGCAATTATAACTGGCTATTCTCTGTTGCTGGCAATTTAAGGTCATTTTCTCCATTTGATTTTTAAAGAGATAAAGTATATGTCAATATATTTCATCTGCTTAAAGGAGTTAGAAGGAGTTAGTCGTCTTCCCTAGTTTTATAAGGACAAATAAAGTCTCAAACCTTTTCAATTTTACTCTTAGGATTTATTTTCTATTCTTTTCATTCTTGTTCTTTATTGAAGCTACTCAAATTTTAGCACATCCTTATAAACCAAATCTATTCCTCTAACAAAAACTGGATCAAACTATTTTAAGCTCAAACAATGGAAAAAGAAGTTAATAATTTATTTACTGTTTAGCCCTTGATCATTTTCAAGCCATTCTGACATTTATTTTCCTCTTTTAAACTCATTAGAATCTTTCAAATTAAAAACAGAAAATGGATAATATGTTTCTATCTTTCAAATGATACCACAGGGACAAAATGCTCACATTTTTTTCTTTTTTTAAAAATTTATTATTATTATTATTTTACTTGTATTGTATTGTATTGGTTTTACCATACATCAACATGAATCCACCACGGGTGTGCACATGTTCCCAATCCNGTTAGGTTATTTATTTGACTTTTTTCTTGTTTCTTGAGGTATGCCTGTATTGCTATGAACTTTCCCCTTGGCATTTTTTTCTTTTAAACTTCAATTTCATATGATAGAGGAGAATTTCATACAGTACAAAGAAAAAAAGTACAAGTAATAAGGAAGAGCAATAGTCAAAGTAGGAGAGACGAAAGGAGAGGGAATCCACTTCAGGTGACCTTAATCTTTTCATAATTAGGAGGTGAGAAAGATGTATAAAGGGTGTCTTTCAGGACCTGAGAGAAGCAGTTTAGCACAGTCATTGGGAGACAGAGACCAGATATTAACTACAAACAACAACAACAACAAAAAAAAACAGTAACTGCCTCATTTCCCCTCACTTAGCCTATGGTTTCACTTGGTGTTTATTCTTTTCAGTAAAATTTTAAAACACAGGATCTCCAATGTGCTACTTTTCTGCTGCATTAAGTGGAACTTAAATCTTGGCCAAACTAAATCTTACCTCTGAATTACTTCACAACCTAAGAAAATTGGTGAATTGGCTTAGGTATTTAAAGACAGAACTGGGGACAGTTATTAAAGAAAAAAGTAAAATAAACAGTAGCAAACAAATGGCCTGGGGCAGTCTGTGGGAGTTAGGAAGTTTAAGTTCATGTTTAGAAATGATGTTATAACAGTTTATTATTAGAGCAGTACATCACTCACAAGTTTTTCATTCATTTGTGCTGTATTTATGTATTATTGTCCAAAGTATTTTAATTTTATGGAAAGCACAAACTTTATTTAGTGGTGTGGGCTTTTTTTTTTTCTTTTCTCAGCACAGTTACTCAAGGCAGAAGTCAGTCTTACATTCTGCCTATATTATCCTAATGAGGCACCACTAATTACCCCCAATACACACACATACCTGCAATGAATGAGAACCCAAAGGGAACTGAAGGCTCCTTAGAATTTAATTTGAAATCTAACTCCCTTGAGTGATGAAAACAATACAGAGGAATACAATAAAATAGTTTTAAAGAAAGTAAAGAGGAAAAGACACTTTAGCAGTCTCAATTTTTATACATGTTACTGTGACTTCGCAAGTAGCAAAATTTCCATGTCTCTAGCTGTGAAGGGAAATATTTTAAAAATATGGGTCTAAGAGAAATTATACAGCAAGTGGAATACCTAAAATCTGTCTTAATGGAACACTTTTCAGCAAAAACATACTTCTATATGTATCAGAAAGAGAATAATTTCAAAATGAGAGCTATCACCTAAAAATCTAGGACTGTTTAGATTTCAACATGTGGATGATGCTAAAAACATTGTATTTTGGTAGTTTGATACCTTTCTCTTTGTCTTGATCATGAATATAACATTAGACAATCTATTGAATAGATTCAACATCAATAAGAAGGTTCAGTTTAGTTCAAGACATCACAAGGATCCCATTACATACTTGTCAGGAATAGGTATGTTGTACAGGCAGAGAGATTTAGAGATTACATAATAAAGAAACCTAACATACTGTAAATGATCTACAACTGAAACTAATCACAGTGTAAGGTTTATTTTTCAAAGCATCATAAGTGAAGCATTGCTTTGCCAAAATTTGATATTTTTAATTGGTGAAACTAAAAATGGTATAGACACCTTAACACAAAAAACAGAAACATAAGATACATCCATTTGATGTAAAAGCTTTCTGTATAGAGAGACATGCCCTCTGCCGCTTCTAAGAGAGCATACCAGTCTCAAGAAGTAGTAGCACAGGTAGGAATGCCAGTGCTGTGAGCCAACAGTTTAGAGAGAGACCCGTTTCACTGCCATGACACATCAGCAACATGGGCTTCCTAAACGCTTTTTCTTTTCACTCCTAATTCCACATCTTTTGAAAAATCAATACTTATGTTATAATCCTAGGGTCAGATGCTTGCGCTCAGGTAAACTTCATACACAATCGGACTAGGAACTCCACAGGGCCGTGAGAGGGCACATGGCCACCTGCCTGCTTTAACAGCGACCCTCAAAGTTATCATAGACTCCCAAACCCAGGGCTGGAACAGGACATGTATGTGGACACTCTCCCACGTATAAGTAAGGCCTAGATATAGTCTTCTGCTCCTAAGGGTGAACTACATGGCTCACCATGCATTCCGTCCTCTAACTAGAAAAAGATCCAAGGTCCCATCTGCAACACCCTGTGTGAGCTCTCAGTCTCTCAGTTAGGGCACCCCAGTCCAGGTGCTGGAAGTTTCACTGAAAACAGTTGAACGAAATAATGAATTTTTAAATTATAATAAGTAAAAGATAATATAATGATAGACTGTATTTGATATCTTTGATGTGTCATAAATTATTTCAGACTAAGTACTTCTTAATGACATGACAATCCATGATTATCCCTATTCCAAGAAAGAAAGGTTTTCAGTCACAAAAAACTGCAAATAAAAAATGATTAACCACAGTTTTTACAACAGGAACATTATCAGGGATACATTCAAATTTTAGGATGACGATTTGATAAATGCAAATAATATCTTAGGGAGGTTATAAAAAGAGCAGGACAAAAATTCATAAGAAATGAAAATTATTATTCTTTTCAAATTTGCCAAATAAGCCTACACTCACATTGTTAAAGTGAAATATAACTACAAATGAAATAAAAGTGAGCTGTCTGAAAGACTAAATTCTGCCAATGCAAGTTTCCAGAAACATGGTTAAAATCATTTTTCTCCTGAGATTCAGAGCGGAAAGGTTTTTCCTCCTATTTTTCTGCATGACAGGGTCTTTGCAGATTATAAACAGACACAGAGGATCACTCCTAAAAATCTTGGAGGAAAAATCAGCATTTTGAGAATCATGTACTAACGTGTATCATGACCTCATGCGCAGCTGGCCTCCATGCTCATTACTACCAAGATGACTCCAGTTACGCTTTTCTCTCCTGTTTCCATTCCCCAAAGTGCACATTCTTCACTCACTCCTAGTATTTCCCAAACTGTACTCTGCCAAACTTAAGATACCCAGGAGACATCAAATGGATGTTCCTGTCAAGTAAGCTTGAAAAATATTTCATGGGTTATCTCTCCCTTCAGAAATCAGAAAATACATTGAATGGGCCAAGAAATTCATCTGAGTGTCTCCTTACCATCTTATGAAAAACCCAGACACACATTTTGGTCGATCCAATAGTTTGGGGCAGAATAGGAAAGTCTTTGAAGGACAGGCTAAAGAGGTAGATTTTACTTTGTAGGCAAAGTGAGAAGCACAGACAAGTTTAATTAAGCATGGGACAGATAAGATTAATCTGGTTCTTGGAGACTGTATAGGATGCTACTGTGGGAAAGGAATGAAAGGACCATCACAATAATCACACAAGACAGGGAAAGGATGAAACAGTAACTAGAAATGGGAGGAGATTAAACAAAATCTGCAGAGAATGCAGAGTGCCTTGTGAAAACTGGATGGGGCATGAAGGGAAAGGGTGGGAATGAAGGTGGCCTAAGTTTTCTAATGTTACTATTTTCTCAATGAACTAGAAGGCAAGATAACCTGAATGCGGGGCAGATGAGAATGAAAAGAGATGTGAAGAACATCTAAAAGCTGAAACTGAAGCAGCCTGTCTCTGGCCCGTGACTTTTAGAAGGGTTTCTTCTTGAATAGCTCTTCCCCCGCCTCCTCAGGTGAGACAGGAAGGCAACAAGAGGCTAGAGAGGAATATCCTGCTCCTACAGCTCTAGAAAGTAGGCTTTTTATGGAGAAAGGTCTGGGTGTATTTTGTGACAATTACTCATCCACTCCCCAGGTCAGAGCCATGAAGGAATCATTCTCAGACCTTCACTGGGAGAACCTGATGGAGTCCCTGTAGGCAAGGTCCATAGAAATGTAGACTAACACAGTGGCCCCCGGGAGTTTCTAACTCACTAGTGCATACTCAGCCTCTGGCAATTTATCAAAATTATTAATACCATTTTAGTGTTACTGCTTTGGCAGCTAATGCTCCAGGTAAGCAGAGCTTGGCTGATATGCTCTGGATACAACCATCTCTCCAGATTTCAGGGCGGTCAATCAATCAATTCAGTCGCTCAGTCGTGTCCGATGCTTTGCGACCCTATGAATCGCAGCACGCCAGGTCTCCCTGTCCATCACCAACTCCCAGAGTCCACCCAAACCCAGGTCCAATGAGTCAGTGATACCATCCAGCCATCTCATCCTCTGTCGTCCCTTTCTCCTCCTGCCCTCAATCTCCTCGTGCCTGCAGGGCAGTAGTCTGCCCTATACCCTCAGTTCTATTATGGGAGGCATGGATATTTTAATTTGTCCAGATTTTTCTTATTGTAAGCATGAGAATGACAACTTCCAAGATCTTTAAATGTTAGAGCTGATAATAAAAGTCTCAACATCCACATTTCCTATCAATTTAGTATTAAAATACACACATGCACAATTCCTTCAGACCCCCATTCTCAACAAGGGGTAAGGAAAGAAAATGCATGTACAGACCACATTCAGAGATGCTGAGAACCGATACCCGCTTCAGTATATTATATGCTGCAAACCTGGTATCTTAGAGTCAGAAGCTCTGGCCTTGACACTGTTCAGACGTAACACTTCATGTCTACCTTTAACACCTCTAATCTTAATTCAACCAAATAGATGAGAAGTCACTTTTGGTTATAACATATGTGGGAGTTAACTATTATTATCATAACTCTAGGTAGCATTTTCATTTTAAAATGAGATAAGACTGACAATGCTTTATGAGTGCAATCACTACTGAATAACTTTCAGACAGTGAGGAGAATCAATATTCTTCTTTGTACAGGTATTTACCACGATGGTTCGGTTTATTTCGTAGCTTTTGTCTGTTACTCTTCTTAAACTAACAGTAAATTCAGTCTCAGTAATAATCTACATTTTTGCCAATCTTGCTTCATTTCTCCCCTCCACTATTTTTTCCAGAATATTTTAAAGCAAATCCCAGATAACATACAAATACTTCGGTACGCATCTCTACTGGACAGGAACATCCATTCACTGGGTACAGTGACTCTGTCCTAACGCCTTTTGGGAAGAAGTGAGCTTGTTTCCTTTGTAGGGGTGACAGCTGCAAGCTTTTGCTGTTAATGGTGTTGTTTGGAAATCTAGGCTTGAGTAGGAGACCACACGTGAGTGTTGAGAAATCAAAGAGGTGAACCAACGTGGATATTTTGCACTGATCTCTCATCTGCCCTTCTAACCTCCATCTTGAGAGCTGGACAGGTCAATAAACTAAGAACATTCCTCTTGTACTCAGAATTCCGCATAGGAATTAGTTCCGCAAATATAAGCAACTCATCTAAAATCGTGACGGCAAAACTGCAGCAGAGGTCATTTTCCTTTCGGCTGTTTCAATGGCAAACAAGGACAAGGAAATGCGAGCTTCTTCTATAGCGGCGCGTATAGCGGCACTTTCAATTTTCTGTGTCAAAAGTAATTGTGGCCACAGCTGCAGCAGTCTTCCTAATTACTGGATTGCAGCTATGTTCTTAAACTCACAGCTCTAGCCGAGCCTCACATGTAAGCAACTCTTGCATGCATCAGTTCTATACTCTTTGCAAGTCATTCCAGTAGGAACAATCTTTTACAATCAGGTAATTCCCTTACATTAAAAAGCTTCCTGTTTAAAACACACGTTTTTCTATTTTCTGGACTAGATCCTGACATACATTATTTGATAGATCTGTGTGTCTGTAGAACTGATACTAAGTTTTCATGAATTAATACTTTGTATACTAATTTTTCTACTCTTACTTGTCCTATATAAAATCCCCGTAAATCTATATTCACTTTTAAATTTGAATTTCCTATTCAAATGTGATATACTATTCTACACTACTCATTAAATAAAATGCTCATTGCAATGCTTCAAGTTATTCCATGACCCACCAACAAGTTGCAAGCCTCAGCTTAAAAGACAATACTTGGAGGGGGACAAGACGGCAGAGGAATAGGTGGGAGTGGAGTACAGATGCATCAGGAATACGCTGCAGATGCAGAGGGCCTCGCAGAGAGCCAGCCGAGTTCTGGCAGGAGTCCCTGATAACTGGAAAGGAAACTACAGACCCACGCAAAGCGCGGTGGGATGAAGGAAGGAAGGGAAAAAGAGAGAGAGAGTGAGTGCACCCAGGGGATGAGGGAGCTGAAGGGGGAGTGAGGTCCCCACATCCAGGGCAATCAACTGAGACAGAAGGAAAGCATGTGAGACTGTCAAAGAGTGAACAGCTGACCTGTGTCGATCTGAATGAAGTGAGAACCACACAGACAATCCATGCCACAGCCCTGTGTGCTCTGGACAGGGATTCAAGTCCATGGGAACTTGTGCAGCTGGGAGCTGGAGCATGGGGATTGGGGCAAAAAATCAGAAAGAGAAATTAAGGAATCAATCCTATTCAACACTGCAACAAAAAGAATAAAATATCTAGAAATAAACCTACCTAAGGAGACAAAATACCTATATATAGAAAACTTTTAAGACATTGAAAAAAGAAATCAATGACACAAACAGATGGAGAGATATACCACGTTCTTGGATTAGAACAATCAATACTGTGAAAATGACTATATTACTCAAAGTAACCTTTCAAGAGATTCAATGCAATTTCTATCAAGTTACCAATTGCATTTTTCAAAGAACAAGAACAAAAAAATTCACAATTTGTATGAAAACACAAAAGACCTCAAACAGCCAAAGCAATCTTGAGAAAGAAAAATGGAACTGAAGGAATCAATCTGCCTGACTTCAGATTATACTACAAAGTAACAGTAGTCAAGACAGTATAGTACTGGCACAAAGACAGAAATATAGACCAATGGAACAAGATAGAAAGCCCAGAGATATGGGCCTCGTATCTTTGACAAAAGAGGCAAGAACACACAATGGAGAAAAAACAGTCTCTTCAATAAGGGCTGCTGGGAAAACTGGACACTTACATGTAAAAGAATGAAATGAGAACACTTCCTAACACCCTCACAAAAATAAAACTCAAAATAGATTTAAGACCTAAATGTAAGACCAGAAACTATAAAACTCTTAGAGGAAGACATAGGCAGAATACTCTGACATAAATCACAGCAAGATCCTCTATGACCCATCTCCTAGAGTAATGGAAACAAAAACACAGACAAACAAATGGGACATAATTAAACTTAAAAGCTTTTGTACAGCAAAGGAAACCCACACATAAGATGAAAAGACAACCCTCAGAATGGAAGAAAACAACCACAAATGAAGCACCTGACATAGGGTTAATCTCCAAGATATACAAGCAGCTCATGCAGCTTAATATCAGAAAAACAAACAACTCAATGAAAAAATGGAAGACCGAAACAGACATTTATCCAAAGAACACATGAAAAAATGCTCAACATCACTGATTATTGGAGAAATGCAAATCAAAACCACAATGAGCTATTACCTTACACTGGTAATGGCCAACATCCAAAAATGTACAAACAATAAATGCCAGAGAGGATGTGGAGAAAAGGGAACCCTCTTGCACTACTGGTGGGAATGTAAATTGATACAGCCACTCTGGAGAACAGTGTGGACATTCTTTAAAAACTAGGAATAAAACTATCATATTACCCAGCAATTCCACTACTGGGCATATACCCTGAGAAAACCACAATTTTAAAATACACATGTACCCTAATGTTCATTGCAGCACTATTTACAATAGCCAGGACACGGAAGCAATTTGTATATCCATCGACAGATAAGTAGATAAAGAAGTTGTGGTACGTAAATACAAAGAAATTTTACTGAGTCATAAAAAAGAACAACTTTGAGTCAGTTCTAGTGAGATGGATGAACCTAGAGCCTGTTATACAGAGCGAAGTAAGTCAAAAAGAGAAAAAAAAATCGTATATTAACGCATATACATGGAATCTAGAAAAATGGTACTGATGAAACTATTTACGTGGCAGCAAGAGAGAGACAGACATAGAGAACAGACCTGTGGCACAGCATGGGAAGGAGAGGCTGGGACGAACGGAGAGAGGAGCACTGCAACGTAAGAGTGGCCAGGGTGAGCGCCAGTGAACATCTGTTGGAGGACTCAGGGAGCACAATCTGGTGCTCTCTGCAAACCTCAAGGGGCCAGATGGGACAGGAGAGAGTTTAGGGAAGGAAGGGACATATGTACATCCACAGCTGATTCACGCTGATGTACGGCAGAAACCAACACAACACTGGAAAACTATTATTCTCCAATTTAAAAATAAAACAAATAAGGAAATGTGAAAAATAAAGTGAGTTGCTAACCTCCCCCAAAGAAAAACACTGCTTGCACCACAGTCTTATTAACAGAGCTTCAAGTATATTGCAGAAAAATCACAGCNTGGAAGACCGAAACAGACATTTATCCAAAGAACACATGAAAAAATGCTCAACATCACTGATTATTGGAGAAATGCAAATCAAAACCACAATGAGCTATTACCTTACACTGGTAATGGCCAACATCCAAAAATGTACAAACAATAAATGCCAGAGAGGATGTGGAGAAAAGGGAACCCTCTTGCACTACTGGTGGGAATGTAAATTGATACAGCCACTCTGGAGAACAGTGTGGACATTCTTTAAAAACTAGGAATAAAACTATCATATTACCCAGCAATTCCACTACTGGGCATATACCCTGAGAAAACCACAATTTTAAAATACACATGTACCCTAATGTTCATTGCAGCACTATTTACAATAGCCAGGACACGGAAGCAATTTGTATATCCATCGACAGATAAGTAGATAAAGAAGTTGTGGTACGTAAATACAAAGAAATTTTACTGAGTCATAAAAAAGAACAACTTTGAGTCAGTTCTAGTGAGATGGATGAACCTAGAGCCTGTTATACAGAGCGAAGTAAGTCAAAAAGAGAAAAAAAAATCGTATATTAACGCATATACATGGAATCTAGAAAAATGGTACTGATGAAACTATTTACGTGGCAGCAAGAGAGAGACAGACATAGAGAACAGACCTGTGGCACAGCATGGGAAGGAGAGGCTGGGACGAACGGAGAGAGGAGCACTGCAACGTAAGAGTGGCCAGGGTGAGCGCCAGTGAACATCTGTTGGAGGACTCAGGGAGCACAATCTGGTGCTCTCTGCAAACCTCAAGGGGCCAGATGGGACAGGAGAGAGTTTAGGGAAGGAAGGGACATATGTACATCCACAGCTGATTCACGCTGATGTACGGCAGAAACCAACACAACACTGGAAAACTATTATTCTCCAATTTAAAAATAAAACAAATAAGGAAATGTGAAAAATAAAGTGAGTTGCTAACCTCCCCCAAAGAAAAACACTGCTTGCACCACAGTCTTATTAACAGAGCTTCAAGTATATTGCAGAAAAATCACAGCAGTGTTTACTTATTTTTCTTTTATTTCACTGAGCCTTCATAGTAGACAATATCGAGTCTGTGATTCCAGCTGTCATTTTGTTGACCTTTACCTAAGTGAGAGACAGCTCTCAGGAATATCTCCACATAGATAATAAATATTTTAAGCAATATCAAAAATGGAGACAAAAATTTAAATAAAGCAGTATGATTGACACAAGTTTGGCAAAAACTGTCCTTAATTTAAAAGAATGCAAGTTTTTCATAAAATCATTTTCTGAAAGCTTTCATTGACCAGACTTGATTTTCTTATTAAAACATACCTCCAGAAACCATATGCAATGTTTGACTTTTTTTCTCCATCTACTCATTAGTCAAACAGAAATAAATCTAATGGGGACCAAAGGAACTTTTAAAAACTATGCATCCTTAAATCTTGGTATATGAATAGTGAACTATATTCAGTTTTTAGTTCTTGATTCCAAAACCAATAAAATCACAGCAAAAGCTTAAATGAATCCGCAGATCTCAAAGGATAACAGATCATAAAACTCCCACAGATTTGGCAAGGTGGCAGTCACTGACAGGAGGAGAAAAAGATACATAAACACAAGATACAGTTCCACAATTTGTATCCTAAAAAATTGACCTCTATGTGAAAAGTAGAGTCCTTAACTATAAAATAATTTTCTATTTTAACAAACAGCTAGCATTAATAAGTACTCTATTTATGCATTATATTTCTCCCTTCTAAGTGAAAAAATTATTTGAAGTAATTTGAATCATAAAGCTCAACAGGCTTAAACTTTGATTTTAGTGCTCTGAATAGAAATCTTCCAAAGGTATACTTTTCTTTCTTACTTAGTGAAACAAAATAAAATGAATATTAATTAGTCTTTTGATGCTTTCTCATTATCATAATCAGGTTTCTCATTATCATAATCAATTATCCCATTCTGAAATTCTGTGCTGCCCTCAGGAACTACTGACATGTGACAAAATGTTAAAAGTGAAAACACAGGACACTGGTGTTGGACATAACCTGGTTCAGATCAAGGTACTCACAACTCTCTAGTCCTGTGAAAATGGGCAAACTAATTAACATCACTACATTTGTTCCATCTGTTATAAAACAGGGATCATAATGCTGTACTCGTGCCGTCACTAGAAGGCATAAATAAGTTTTTGCAAGAGAATATAGTAATGAAATCAACAATATAAAATCAAATATCTATTACTTCTCAAATTAGAATACTTCCTAATTCTGAATAATTGATGTAACTGTACAAACAATTGGTAAATAAGTAGAGCACAACTTTCTTTGCAGAACCAAATAACAAAAACTTTTAGAGTTGAAAGCACACGAGGTGGTAAATTTAAACCTTATGTTGCAATATATTTAAAATAAATGCTTCTGCAAATTGTATCATTTCAAATCTTTGTTTGATGCTGCTATTTAAACAACTAATTTTTAATTTTGTACACGAGAAATCTTGCAAGTTAGGGATATTTGCAAACACCCAAAAACTGGTTTAAAAAAATTGAGACATTTAAGAAAACCTAGAAAATTAGGAAAATTGAAGAAAACCTAGAAAATACTATTTGCATGAAGTAAAGGATCAATCTAACCCATGCTGTTCCATGGATTCAAGGTTAATTACAATCTAAAATTACAAAAGCATCTGTGGGGAAATTGACCAGCTGATTCTAAAATGTATATGGAAATAAAAAAGCCCAAGAATAAACAAGTCAATCTTGAGAAAGAACAAAGTGTAAGAATTCTATCCATTATAAAGTTTTTTCATAGTGATTTACATATATATATAAACACATAATACATATAAAATATATTTCTATATAATTTTACATATACTTTCAGAATTTTCCACAGTTTATTGTGGTCTACACAGTCGAATACTTTGGCATAGTCAATAAAGCAGAAACAGATGTTTTTCTGGAACTCTCTTGCTTTCTTGATGATCCAACAGATGTTGGCAATTTGATCTCTGGTTCCNGATATAATGGTCATCTGAGTTAAATTCACCCATTCCCATCCATTTTAGTTTGCTGATTCCTAGAATGTCCACATTCACTCTTGCCGTCTCCTGCTTGACCACTTCTAATTTGCCTTGATTCATGGACCTAACATTCTTTGTTCCTATGCAATATTGCTCTTTACAGGATTGGACCTTGCTTCTATCACCAGTCACATCCACAACTGAGTATTGTTTTTGCTTTGGCTACATCCCTTCATTCTTTCTGGAGTTATTTCTCCACTGATCTCCAGTAGCATATTGGGCACCTACCAGCCAGGGGAATTCCTCTTTCAGTATCCTATAATTTTGCCTTTTCATACTGTTCATGGGGTTCTCAAGGCAAGAATACTGAAGTGGTTTGCCATTCCCTTCTCCAGCAGACCACATTCTGTCAGACCTCTTCACTATGCCCTGCCCATCTTGGGTGGTCCCACAGGGCATGGCTTAGTTTCATTGAGTTAGACAAGGCTGTGGTCCATGTGATTAGATTGACTAGTTTTCTGTGATTATGGTTTCACTGTGTCTGCCCTCTGATGCCTCTCGCAACATTTACCGTCTTACTTGGGTTTCTCTTACCTTAGATGTGGGTATCTCTTTTTGGATGCTCCAGCAAAGCGCAGCCACTGCTCCTTTCCTGCTCATAGCCTCACACAAAACCACTATATTGAGGGCTTAGAGAGTGCTTGATTCATTGACATAGCTTTCTTCAGACCAGAAAGAGACTGCTTTATAAGAAAGGAGGTGTGAGAGTGGGTCTATAAGCATGGGATCCACTGTTCCTATTACAAACCACAGCACTCAGAAGCTATCAGCCTGATAAAGCATTGAAACAGCCTATTAATGGTAGATAGCTGAAGCACCATCACAGAGGTCATACTTTACAAGGATGACACACCATCCTCCAGGACACAATACACACTTTAAACAAAAGATCTTTGATTTATATAATGTTATGTCTCTAGTGGGCTTCCCTTGTAGCTCAGTGGCAAGAATCCGCCTGCCAATGCAAGAGATGTAGGTTCAATCCCTGGGTTGGGAAGATCCCCTGGAGAAGGAAACAGCAACTCACTTCAGTATTCTTGCCTGGAAAATTCCACGGACAGGGAAGCCTGGTGGGCTACAGTGCAGGGGGTGCCAAGATTTGGACAGGGCTTTGTGACAGACCTACAACAAATGTCTCTACTAGTGGAATATATGAGCTAGGGACCCGGGAAGTAGAAACAGGAGTGACCCGATTTGTCATCAATCCCAGGGAGTTATTTGGGGAATCTGTGTTCTCTGTACCCACAACCCAGCAGGCCCTCTTGCCTTCCTGGGAAACCTCACAATAGACCCACTCAGGCTCTGCCCCTGCCCTCAGCATCCTCGTGGAGTTCAAAGAGGAGATACTTGCTGCTAGAGGGACTCAGGGGAAGGGACTGGTTTCCCACCAGAGGCTGTAGGACGGAAAGAAGACTGCCCTGATGCTGTTCTTCAGGAGACAGACTTGAGGAGCAGGTGGAGGCAATCTCCTGAAGCTGCTGGGAGGAATGACTGGTCCCAAGAACGTGCAGTGGAAAGGCACATTTGTGTTTCGGCACGCTTGGACCTTGGCATTCGTCTGATTGGGGCCACAGGGTTCCACACCAGAAGCCCACATTGCTTCCCAGGACCCTGAAAGACTGGATCTGGGGCCCACACAGGTGCAATTCACCCTCACCTCTTCTGGACTGGGGAAGTCCCACCTCTGCAGAGCATCTGGGTCAGAGCACTCTGCCTGCACCTGGCTGGGCCCCGAGGGTAGAGGCATCTGCACTGTGACTCTGAACTGAGAGGAAGCCTAGGGGACAAAGCAGCCACAAGGCCTGGGTTTGCTTGATAGACAGTGTGAGCCAGACTTCTCATGGAGGAGTCTGGGAAGGGACCTCCAGCACCAGTGTTTCTCATCCCAGGACTCCTGGGTCTGCTCAGTACGAATGGCGAGATTCTGAGAAGGGTCATTGCAGAGCTGGGGGCAGCAAGGAGCCATCTCTACCTTCCACTGCTATGTTCCCCAGGAAGAGGCACCCACTAGAATCTTGAAAGAGTTGCTCCCAGAAAAGAATCTATAAGGAAGACTGTGACGGAGAATGTGATCCTTCTTCAGAATGATGGAAAGCGTCCCCCATTTGCTGAGAGTCCTGCCAAAGACCAGCTCTCTGTGTTCAGCCTCCTGTGGGTGAACTTGAATGAAGCAACCTTCCTCTCAAAGACTACGCCTCCATCCAGAGGCACTCTACCCTCAGCAACTACTGATGTGACAAGAAAAGGCCTGAATGCCTCACCCTGATGTGAAACAATTTTGAATCAGTACCACGGTCCCTGTGGAGTTGGTAGAGGACTCTGCTAGGATGACTTCACAGCTCTAATCTCTGCGTGCTTCTCCTTTCTTTCCTCCCACCTACCCTGTGGATCCCCGAAGCACTCCTTTGCCAACAATCTGCATACAAATCTCCATCTCAGAATTTGCTTCCCAGGGAAGTCAACCTACAATGTAGGTTGGTACACTGTCAATTAACATGGATATGCAAGCTACATTTGCTATTGTGTCATCAAAGGTTTATGCCATACCCAGTTTTATCTATGGAAGTTCAAAGAGAGATTTAAGTTTTGCATGGAATTGCATTTCACTGATAGAAGAATCACTATTAAAGTGCTTATTATCTGTGAAATTAACTTTTAAAATAGCCTGACAATTTTAAACTTCAAACACTATTACAATTAATGTAACATAGAATGCTTTTTTCTTTCCTTTTAGTCACTGCAGGAGCAAATACATTAATAAATATATTTTGATTGGCCAAAAGGTTGCATTAATAACAATTTGAACAACCACAACTATGACCCTAAAAAGAACCATTTTCCTGGAAATTTAGGCAAAGAAAGAACAATTATTAATCCAATATTGCTTTTTTTTTTTTCATTAACTCTTCCCCTCTTTTCTCAGCATCTAGCAGTAAAAAGGCAAAACTCATAGATTTACTTAGATCACTATTGAAAGCATTTTGAAAGGTCTTTGGAAATACTGTGTCTTTTTAGAGACTCAGACTCAAGGTAAACATTTAAAGCATAATCAATCAGTCAATCAATGAAAATCTGAATTGAATAATGTTTGTTAAGTATAACCAATAAGCATTCAATACACTAACCTCAAAATATGAAAGCTCCGCAGGCATCAATTTTGTTAGTGAAGTTAACTTTTACAGTTCTCTTTCAAAGTATCCACATGCCAAATTCAGAAATTCGATTTGCATACCCCACTGAAGATTAACTAGCCTACCACAGATCTGAAAAGCAGAAGAGAGAACAGATCATTAATATCATTAGCGTAATATACTGCTTATGAAAACCCCAAAGAAGGGGAATATTAAAAAACCTGGAAAGCTCAGCACAGAAATTAGAAAGAAGTGTTTGTGTTTGAATAGAAGAAATTTTGTTTAATAGTTCAGTAGTCAAAACAACCAAGGGAAACAACCAAGGTAATTCAAATAGCAAGTAGAAATTATCTGGGGAGAACCAGAATATTGAAAGAAATGTCTTGATGGTCACATTACTCCTGCTCCTCCTAAATGGTACTGTATCCTCATATATTTTATATACTTGTTGGAGAACACTTTTAAATATTAATTTGTGCCACAGTAAAATTATATTATGTAAAGGACTTTAAGTGCTAAAGCTTAGCATGATTAAGCAATACTGAAACTATTGTGGTACTATAGAAAATGACTGAACGTATCTTCAATAAAAGGAACCAAGAGCTTTAATTATCTGTCCACAGTCTGTAATTTGAGTTTGTGTATAGCCTTATAAATGGAATTTTAAAAGAAAATAAGTTCCATAAATTTTTTTAGGAATTTTCAGCAGTATTCACGATCACTTAACAACTTCCATCTCAGTTTCCCAGGACTTATAGTAAGTTATGTACAAATTCAGTTATCCTCTCAAAAAATAAAACAAAAAAAAAACAACAAAAAAATCCTCTTCATTTATGCTCTGCTTTATGGATTTTAGACTCTTGAGAAGGAAAGAACTAAATTCACCCTTTGGTTGTTTGAATTATTAATTCTTCATATTATCCAAGGCATGTGTTTCTTCATCTTTTTCACATCTTCAAATCTTATCTGAGCTTCCAAACCTAGTTCTATCCATCTCCCAGGAAGCGTTCTAACTTTTCCTTAATAAACATTCCTTTTTGAAATATTTATTACATTGGTATCTGTACCATACATATTAGCTTTTATAATAACCTGTTTATCATCATCTGACTCTCCCATTTCTGTCTAATCTGTCTCCTTATAAACCATGTAAGTGATTTTAAGACAAATGTCAGGTTTTCTATTTTTTGTACCCTTTGATGCACATTGGGTACAGAGTAAAAGACTAAAAATATATCTTGATATATTGAACAAAGACTCTTCTTTTATTTACATGNTTTCTGTCTAATCTGTCTCCTTATAAACCATGTAAGTGATTTTAAGACAAATGTCAGGTTTTCTATTTTTTGTACCCTTTGATGCACATTGGGTACAGAGTAAAAGACTAAAAATATATCTTGATATATTGAACAAAGACTCTTCTTTTATTTACATGAAGTTTAAGATGTCTTGAAACTAAAACATGAGCTCAGAACCTTCACACTTGAGTATTAATTTGTGATCTCTTTTCAGTGTCCTTCACTATTCTTAGGAATTCCAAGGTTAAGCTCAGAGATTATTTTTAGAAACACTGCAAAATTTTTGTAGGCACATCTAGCAATATANTTCTTAGTAAAATTTATCATTAATTAAACAAATGATTTAATATACAGGTCTTCTGTTTTTCCTACCATCAAACAACTTCCTGGCCAGCTGACCATGCCTATAAAACCCTGAAGAGCCATTTGCCCTATCTGGTAAGGAGCACTGCTTTCCTCTTAGGCCATTCTGCCCTCTATCCTTCACTTCACCTAGCCAGACTATGCTAGGGAGCTATATGTCATGCACACAATTCTAGTCTCTTTAAATTTTTCAACCTTCACCAATCTATGAATATATATATTTGGGGATATGTATATATGTATGTATGTTTATCTCCCATTTCAATCGGCTCTTGATGATTCTAAGCTCCCAGTCATTTGGCCAACAACCCTGAGCTCTACCCACTTGACTACCAGAAGCCTGACACCTGGCAGGATGGCACAAGTTTCCATTTTTCTCAGGAATGAAAAGGAGCTCATGCAAGAGTCCATGGATGGACTAATCCTGATTTCTACTTCCCATCACAGGTCATCCAGATCCAGCCCTGATGGGTCTAGAGATGTGCTAATCAAAGAGGGGCCCACAGATTCCCTAATAACTACCCACTGGTAGCACTGGAAAACAATCACATCTTGTCAAGAGATAAGAATCTCTGCATACCTGAATACTAGAGGGCATTCCTTGTCAAGACAGTAAGCAGCATCCCCTTTCTTTGGGGAAAGAGTCAAAGGAGTCAAATCCATTCTTTCTCAGTCTCCACAGGGGTACGTATGATCATTAAACCAAAGGAAGAACAGCAGACTATGAGCAGAATTCATTTGTCACTTCCAAATCACTGCTTTCAGGAGAGGACAGATGACTCTTCCACACCCTGACCTCTTCCACCATCTGGATAACAATGAAGTTTATGATGGGGATAGTAACTCCACGAGATGGAGGAAGCTTCAATTTCTGAATGAATGCTTGCCAACCTGAAGCAGCCACAACTATAATGTAAGTAGGAAATAAGCTTTACTGAACCAGCCATTAAATTTTTGGACTTGTTACTGCAGACAGGGGCTTCCCTGGTGGCTCAGATGGTAAAGATTCTGACTGCAATGCAGGAGACCCAGGTTCGATCCCTGAGTTAGGAAGATACCCTGGAGAAGGGAACGGCATCCACTCCAGTATTCTTGCCTGGAAAATTCCATGGACAGAGGAGCCTGGTGGGCTACAGTCCATGGGGGCACAAAGAGCTAGACATGACTGAGTGACTGCCACTGTCACTGCAGACTACCCTAACTGAAACAGGACCCCACAGTAAGGTCGATACTCGCTCAACCACTGCTCCTTTTTGCAATCTACTCTAAAAAGAAAGATATCAAGAAATCTATATGGAGTCCCTATGGTGCATCTTTAAAGCGCATATATATCTACAATGCTACCTGTGGGGAGATTTCTAGTAGGTTTCCCATCCCCTAGAAATCCTTTATGTAAATCAGAATGCAAACAGTAAAACAGACGGTGTAGTACAATCAAACTACACCCACCAAAGGCATTGGCCTTTTAACTGGGCTTATCCTATTATACCAATCCTCTAATTGGACCCTCACAACAAATCGGTGAAATAGATATTATCCTTATTTTACAGAAAGAAAAAACTGTACCAGTTTCCATAACTGTATAACAGACACAAATAGAAAACTAAATGTGGAATTTAACACTGTTTTAATAGGTACCCAAAGCTAACTCTTTTATTTATATAATACTTGGATCAGGCTTCCAAGTTTTCCTAGACTTCTCCAAGTATTTACATATTTGTTGGTATACACAAGCTATAAGATAAACATTTCTTCACAGTATAATTGGGCCTTAAAATAAAGTCACTATTGCAATTCAGTAAAAATTTATTGGGCTTTTATTCTTACATATTATATATAATTAGGACGGACACGTGTGTGATTCTCAATCATATTTTTGCCCCTCACAGGACATTTGGCAATATCAGAGACATTTATGGTTGTCAAAAATGGGGGAAGAAAATACCACTGGCATCTAGTGGAGAAGACCAAAAAAACCGCTAAATGTCCTACACTACACAAGAAAGTCCCTCAGAACAAAGAATTATCTGATTCAAACATCATAGTACATAGGTTAAGACACCCACCCTAGAGCAATTTACAGTCTAGGGCAAAACTCCATACTCCAATAAAGCCCCTAAAGTTTAGGATGACCATTTAAATTAAAAAGATGGCTCCAAAAAGATGCAAGGGCAGACCACGTATTAAGAACACATATACTCATACACACTCATGTACCTATTAGACCTTGAAACTGTTTCTCAAAGGATGACAGGAGGCAGTGGTAAGATAACTAAATAGATGGAGGAGCAAACAAACCCTGTCAGACCTCAGGCAGCCCACATTCAGAATTGAGAAGGGGCAGGGTTCTCGAAAATTACTCTTTAAAATTAAAATCAGGACTTCCCTGGCAGTCCAGTGGTCAAGACTCCACGCTCTCAATGCAAACAGCACAGGTTTGATCCCTGGTTGGGGAGCTAAGATCCCATATGCCACACAGTGTAGCCAAAAAATTAAAATGTAGTCACTTTCATTTTTTCTCAAAGACCTACTTAAAGGCATTATCCCACTAAAAGAAAAGTGAATTTCCTGTGTTGTATAAATATTTTTAAACATATTATAATAGGTTGTGGACCTTATTCAGGGCCTTCTTTTCAAAGGAGCATCAAAATGGTTCTTAAGACCTCAATTTATTTTCTTCCTTATGTTAACTGCAAACTTGAACAAATGACTCAGATCTCTCAGTGGGACTCTTGGTAAAAATTGACAAAGAAGGCTAATACAAAAATATTAAGGCATGAAAAATGTAGTTTAAAAAATCTCTCCAAACATATCAGTAAGTTTTTAATAAAATTATATTCTATAATAAAGAAGCCAAAAATAAGCCTAGATTATTTCTAAGAGCCTCTTCATTTCTGGTCCCATCACTTCATAGCAAACAGATGTGGGAAAAATTGAAATAGTGAGAGATTTTATTTTCTTGGGCTCCAAAATGACTGCAGATGGTGATTGCAGCCATGAAATTAAAAGACACTTGCTCCTTGGAAGAAAAGCTATGACAAACCTAGATAGCATAATAAAAAGCAGACACATCACTTTGCCAACAAAGGTCTGTCTAGTCAAGGCTATGGTTTTTCCAGTGGTCATGTACATATGTGAGAGTTGGACTATAAAGAAGCCTGAGTGCCGAAGAATTGATGCTTTTGAACTGTGGTGTTGAAGAAGATTCTTGAGAGTCCCTTGGACTGCGAGGAGATCCAACCAGTGCATCTTAAAGGAAATCAGTCCTGAATATTCAATGGAAGCGCTGATGCTGAAGCTGAAGCTCCACTACTTTGGCTACCTGAGGCAAAGAGCTGAGTCACTGGAAAAAAACCCTGATGCTGGAAAAGATTGAGGACAGGAGAAGGGGGTGACAGAGGATGAGACGGTTGGATGGAATCATCGACTCACTGGATATGAGTCTGAGCAAACTCCAGGAGATAGTGAAGGACAGGGAAGCCTGGCATGCTGCAGTCCACGGGGTTGCAAAGAGTCGGACATAACTAAGCAACTGAACAACAACAACAATTTCTAAAACTGTATGACTCTACACATCAATATTTTGTATATCTTTAGGTGAGAACAATTTATGTTAGATAACAGAAAAAAAAACTAATTTTCTTATTAACATCTGTTCAGCATGGTTAAAGGAATTCACAAATATTGTGAGTTGCTAAGTTTATAGCAGTTATTTATATAGGCTGCTACAAATAAAACCAGGACATTTTTCTGAACCACAGATCTTAAAGAAATTCTGTATTGACTTTTCTGGTAGATGTTGACCATAACCAGATACTAGTATATTACATTTTACAAAATATATGATCCTAAAATGATCTGAAATTTGAGTTTCTGAAAATAAAAGGTTTATTTATTTTTACTTTGCAATACTGTATTGGTTTTGCCATACATTGACATGAATCCGCCATGGGTGTACATGAGTTCCCAATCCTGAACCCCACTCCCACCACCCTCCCCATATCATCTCTCTGGGTCATCCCAGTGCACTAGCCCCAAGGTTTAAACTCACTAGGTAAGTAATTTAAAATTATCCCATAAAAATTTTTACACTGATTAAGTGTTTTGAAATGCGAGTAAACCAGTATGATTCTGAATGGAATTCTCTAATACATTTATCTCTGTGACTACATGTGTTGGAATATTTTAAAATCATATTTAAAATCTTATAAAGGCTTATTATAAGAGAAATACTCAACACTAATAGTCAAGACATTATTTTTTTAACTGTTGTTCTCTGTAAAATTAATTCATAGATTATTCACAAATCGTCGGCTTTACTACGTCTTTAATAAATTGTGAGGGCCTTCCTAGTGGCACAGATGGTAAAGGATCTGCCTACAATCCAGGAGACCTTAGTTCCACCCCTGGGTTGGAAAGATCCCATGGAGAAGGGAATGACTACCTACTTTAGTATTCTTGCCTGGAGAATTCTATGGAAAGAGGAGCCTGGAGGGCTACAGTCCGCACGGTCGCAAAGAGTCGGACATGACTTAGTGATTAACACTTTTAATAAACTGTAAAAGACTACTGTATTCAGCCCTATGGAGAAAACTGTAAGTGGGTTATATAATATAATTACAAAGCAAAATAACTAGTAAGAAGAATGAAAAAGTTAAAAAGTAAATAAATGACTTCATCAAAATGTAAAACATTTCATTTTTATTGAGGATACAGTAGTGAAAAAAAGAGATAAAATCCCTGCCCAGATGCACCTTAGAGGCTAGTGGACTGGAACACAACGAGCAGAATGTACATTCTAGCATACTTTACTAACAAACAAGTATATGTCTCCATAAAAATTAATTGCATCATCCCTGTTCTAGGAAAATCAAGAATCTTTCCCCAGTTGATCGGCAAAAAAAAAAAAATAGATTTCTTCCTTTCTACTGGAAAATATCCATCAGATCTTTGGTAGGATATATACTGGCATCAGTGAGACAGGATCACCATTTCTGGGGTATTCTCCTTCCTTCAACGTGGTGGTGTGCGACAGGATATGGTGGATGAAATGCGTGTTTAACAAATTAACTCCAGGGTGGCAATACCTAACAGTATACCAGCTAGACTATATACTCCTCTGGGTTGGGAGAAAAAAGCTAGTTCAGGCACAGTGTCCAGAATTGATATTAACATGACAGATCTTTATTTTTCTTTTCAGAGGCTTTAAACAGCTCCATACACAAGGAATGTATCCACTAAATATGTATTCACAAACTAGTTAATTTAGATATGCACAATAAAGTTTATATTAGAAAAGTTACAGACAGGATAATAATAAAGTGATACAGAAACAGCATAATGACAAGGAAAGCTTTCTTTAAAGATTTTAAACCATTCTCATAGATTTTTTTTTTTAAAAGAGACAAAATATAAGCCAGATGTATCCTCTCTCTCCCTCTCTCTCTCTAATGGCTTTTTGGGGAGCTTGCTTGTTGTTTTGAAATAATTTTCTTATAAAATTACCAGCAATTCCACGGCCATAGCTTAGCCAGAAAGCAAAAGGAATGCTTGTGACTTCACTGGTTTGAAGGGATACACAGAAATCTGTTTCATTCACGTATTTTTCTGACAGACCCATGGCACAGAAATTTTTTGTCCTATAACGATGAAGAAAGCAGGAGAGGTCAACATTTTACTCAAAGTCAAGCAAAATGAAAGCAGAAATAATCAATTATTCCTTCACTCCCAGCAAGAAATGCCACCACACTGCAGCATTCAACAACAAACATTACTTCCAGTAAACAGCCCTGCTACATGGGGTGCCGTCATCTGCTCCCTTACCGTGACCCCTTAACATAAGCTAATGCTCCAGGGAACTTTTTCTTCCTCTCTCCCCTTCTGATTTTATATGAAGACAAAAGAAAATTTACCTGAATGGTTCCAAGGCAGTGATTCTCATTCTAACTACATGCTACCTATTGAAAACACTATAAGTTTCCTCAAAAAAAAAAAAAAAAATAGAACTACCAGATGATTCAGCAATTCCACTACTGGGTATTTATTCAAAGAAAGAAAAAACAAATACAAAAAAAAATAAATGTATCCCTTTGCTTATTGCAGCATTACTTATCACAGCCAAGATACAGAAGCAACCTAAGCAACCATCAACAGATGAATGGGTAAAGAAGATGTGGTATACATATACAATACATATAGCCGCAGCTATAAAAAGAGAATGAAAGTCTGCCACTTGCAACACATGGATGGACCTAAAGGGTATCATGCTAAGTAAAGTGAGTCAGAGAAAGACAAATACCATACGATTTTACCTGTATGTGCGACCTAAAAAACAAAACAAATGAACAAACAGAACAAAACAGACGCAAGTTACAGATACAGAAAATAAGTAGGTGGTGGACAGATGGGCTTAGCAGTGGAGGCATCAAAAACAAAAAAAAAAGGTGAGGAAGATTAAAAGGTACAAACTTGCTGTTGCAAAATGAAAGAATCCATAATTATGTAATATGCTTGTATGGTGACATATTATAACTAGACTTCCTGTGGTGATAACTTTGAAACGCATATAAAAGAATCACAATGCTATATTACAGGACTTGCCTGGTGGCTCAGTGTTAAAGAATCCACCTTCCAATACAGGAGACATGGGTTTGATCCTTGGCTCGAGTAGATCCCCTGGAGAAGAAAATGGCAAGCTACTCTAGTATTCTTGCCCGGAAAATCCCATGGACAGAGAAGACTGGCGGTCTACAGTCCAAGGGGTCACAAAAGAGTCAGACACCACTGAGCAACTAAACAATAGCAATAATAATATGTAAATGGCTTAAATATATAAATATTACTGTAAATGTAAATACATAATACTATAGCATAACCCTTACGATTGCACAGTGGAAGTGACAAGGGACTACATCTGATAGACAGGGTGCCTGATGAACTATGGACAGAGGTTCATGACATTATACAGGAGAAAGGAATCAAGACTATTCCGAAGAAAAACAAATGCAAAAGAGCAAAATGGCTGTTTGAGGAGGCCTTACAAATAGCTGTGAAAAGAAGAGAAGGCAAAAGCAAAGGAGAAAAGGAAAGATATTCCCAACTGAATGCAGAGTTCCAAAGAATAGCAAGGAGAGATAAGAGAGCCTTCCTCAGCGATTAGTGCAAACAAATAGATGAAAACAACAGAATGGGAGAGACTACAGATCTTGTCAAAAAAATTAGCGATAGAAGGGAATATTTTATGCAAAGTTGGGCTCAATAAAGGACAGAAATGGCATGGACCTAATAGAAGCAGAAGATATTAAGAAGAGGTGGCAAGAATACACAGAACTGTACAAAAAAGATCTTCACAACCCAGATAATCACAATGGTGTGATCACTCACTTAGAGCCAGACATCCTGAAATGTGAAGTCAAGAGGGCCTTAGGGAAGCATCACTACGAACACAGCTAGTGGAAGTGACAGAATTCTAGTTGAGCTATCTCAAATCCTAAAAGATGATGCTGTGGAAGGGCTGCACTCAATATGTCAGCATCCTTGGAAAACTCAGCAGTGGCCACAGGACTGGAAAAGGTCAGTTTTCATTCCAATCCCAAAGAAGGGCAATGCCAAAGAATGCTCAAATTACAACACAATTACACACATCTCACACGCTAGGAAAGTAATGCTCAAAATTCTCTAAGCCAGGCTTCAGCAATATGTGAACCGTGAACTTCCAGATGTTCAAGCTGGTTTTAGAAAAGGCAGAGGAACCAGAGATCAAATTGCCAACATCTGCTGGATCATCAAAAAAGCAAGAGAGTTCCAGAAAAACATCTATTTCTCTTTTATTGACTATGCCAAAGCCTTTGACTGTGTGGACCACAATATATTGTGGAAAATTCTGAGAGAGATAGGAATACCAGACCATCTAACCTGTCTCTTGAGAAACCTATAAGCAGATCAGGAAGCAACAGTTAGAACTGGACATGAAACAACAGATTGGTTCCAAATTGGGAACAGAGTACGTCAAGGCTGTATATTGCCACCCTGCTTATTTAACTTATATGCAGAGTACATCATGAGAAACGCTGGGCTGGAAGAAGCACAATCTGGAATCAAGATTGCCAGGAGAAATATCAATAATCTCAGATATGCAGATGACACCACCCTTATAGAAGAAAGTGAAGAAGAACTAAAGAGCCTCTTGATGAAAGTGAAAGAGGAGAGTGAAAAAGTTGGCTTGAAGCTCAACATTCAGAAAACGAAGATCATGGCATCCATTCTCATCACTTCCTGGCAAATGGATGGGGAAACAATGACTGATCTTATTTTGGGGGGCTCAAAAATCAGTGCAGATGGTGAGTGCAGCTGTGAAATGAAAAGACGCTTACTCCTTGGAAAGAAAGTTATGACCCTCCTAGACAGCATATTAGAAAGCAGAGACATTATTTTGCCAAGAAAGGTCTGTCTTGTCAAGAGTATGGTTTTTCCAAGGGCATGTATGGATGTGAGAGTTGGACTATAAAGAAAGCTGAGCGCCGAAGAATTAATGCTTTTAAACTGTAGTGTTGGAGAAGACTCTTGAGAGTTCCTTGGACTGCAAGGAGATCCAACTACTCTGTCCTAAGGTAGATCAGTCCTGGGTGTTCACTGAAAGGACTGATGTTGAATTGAAACTCCAATACTTTGGCCTCCTGATGTGAAGAGCTGACTCATTTGAAAAGACCCTGATGCTGGGGAAGATTGAGGGCAGGAAAAGGGAACAACAGAGGATGAGATAGCTGGATGGCATTACCGACTCAATGGACATGGGTTTGGGTGGACTCCAGGAGTTGGTGATGCACAGGGAGGCCTGATGTACTGCAGTTCATGGGGTCGCAAAGAGTCAGACACGACTGAACTGAACCGAACAACGTAATATATCCTTAAAGTCTGTTGTAGAAAAAGTATTTAATGTGTGCTATAACATAACGGACCTTTTGTGCTCAAGCTCAAAAGAATTGGACATGACTTAGTGACTAAACAACAATAATGTTGTATTATAGGAACCAATACAGCATTGTAGGTCAATCATACTTTAAAAACCAAATAACAAACTTACAGAAAAAGAGGTCAGATGTGTGGTTACCAGAGACAGGGTTGGGTGAATTGGAGGAAGGTGGTGAAAAGGTCCAAATTTCCAGTTATATAAGATAAATAAGTACTAATGATGCAATGTACAACATTACATGAATATATAAAATTATATATGGAAGAGAGTAAATTCTAAGAGTTCTTATCATAGGGGAAAAAGTTTTTCTATGTCTTTAATTTTGTATTTTTATGAGATGTTAAAATTCACTGAACTTATTCATGATATACGTCAGTCAAATCATTATGTTTGTACTTATACAGTGCTGTATGTCAATTACATCTCAATTACAGCACTTACTCAGTCCGGTATGAATTACCTATGGAACCTACCATTATTGAGCCCCACTTCAAGCCAGTAATATATCAGAATTTCTGGGGGGGGTCTCACCATATTGGTAATTTTAAAAAGTGATTCTAAAGAAAAACCAGGTTTGAAAACCAAAGTTTTGGTTAAAAAAAAAATCAGGAGACTGGGAGCTACTTCCCCTTACTTTAAATTATTCCTATAAAAATTTATATAAAGATTAAGGGATCTCACCAAAAGAGAAATTTCTTGTTTGAGTACTGAGGGACCAAACAAATGTCATATCTCTGTTTCCTAATCATAAAGTTTTCAGATTGAAGAAACATACCCTTTTAAAATATCATGGTTTAATATTCACATGATAGACTTTAATTTCTAAATGATTTTGCTTGGAATAATGAAGATTTTTTTTTTACCTAAAGTATAGTATAATAACTGAGCAACTATGTTTTGGAACAACTTACAGAACCAGGAAATTGTATTTCCTTGTTCATTTTAGAGACAGGCATGCACCTACATTTTATGCATGATTCGTCATATTAATAGAGACACAAAGTAATTATTCTTGAGTTTTTCCTAACAGGTTTGAATCTGAAAACAGATTCCAATACTGCAAACAGAAGAAAACAATTGTTATCTTTAATCACTAAGAATTATGTCTCACTAACATAATTACTAATAAATCCAAAGATAAAATAGAAATAATACCTCCACACTTTTAAAGGCAATTTTCTGCAGGTGAGTTTTTATACACTTTTTAAACATGTGTCCTTTACATGCATCTGGGGGGCTTCTGATAAGCTGCGATGGCACTGGTAATTGTCCAGTCATAAAGCCTGAAGATCAGGTTCCCATAGACATATACACCGGACACTGCTGCAGTGTGGCTGCTCGAGGAATTCTGAGGCTGGCCTTTTCTTTTCTAGACACAGACATTACAGCTATCACTGGTGGGATGTAAATAAAGAGTGAATCGATGGATGCTTCCACTACAGTGTAAAAACATCAGAAGAGCACACACTATGTACAGGCAAGTTACACACCTACCATCCCATTCAATTAGTGCGTCTTGGGTTGAAAACATACCCGATTTCTTTCCGTTTCTGTTCTGTTTTTTTTAGGAGATGATATTTCTTCTTTCATATTTATTTCTGATCTTAGGCCACGATAAAGCTTTCAACTCTATATTTTTCTCTTAGCTCTGGGTTCAAAATCCATGAATACATCCTCAGGTCTAAGTTATTCTCCTTGCCTTCCCCTGAGTGTTCTTTCAGAGAAGATTCCTACATTCTCCTAACAGCCACCCCCAACAAGATTTTCCTCTCATTTTAGCCAACTAGCACCTTCCTCAGGTACCATTTTCCCGTTCCTTACCTAGACACCCATCCCCACTATCTCTCAACTTTTTTTTTCCTTTCTTTGCTTTCTAGAATCTACAAGACTTAGATAGACTCCCATATGGCTCATAACCCTGACTTCTTCTTTGAAAGACTTTTTAAGTGGAATATTATATCAACGCACTTCACTTGGTCTAAAAAGAAACTGTATTCTGTATTGTTGTAATCTTTGTAGTAATATTCATATACTTGAAATACCATACTCATATACTTTTAGCCACATGTTTTTTAACAGTTTGAAGCTTCCCCTCAACCATTCCCCAGTGGTTTCAGTATGAAAAGCAGTTTTCACTTCCGCAAAGTATTCTGAAGAGCTAGCTAGTTCCACTTAACAGATCACCATCAGTGTTTACCATAGGTGAAGCCACTTTACAATCACCACAGAGAGGGTACTTTTTACTAAAGTTCTCTTTTCTAAAAAGCTTGGCTTGTGAGGGACACATGAATGCTAAAACACTTCAAATAATTCTGTCAGTGATTAACGTTTAGAACAGACATAACTGAATTACTGCCACTCAGAACACTAACGTTTCCTTTGTTTGTTTTTGTTTCTCAAATGTGCCTCTGGAAAAGGAGAGCTTACTATCTATCAGATTTTAATGACCTTCGCTGTCTCTAACACAATTAGAAAACCTGTGATGTAGGTACACTTCAGGTTTCAGAAGGCAATAAAAAGTAACTCCTTTCAAACCGATGAACAAAAAAACACTAATCAAAAACATAAGGAATATGGAAAATTAAACACAATTAATACTAAAGAAATGAGGCTAACAAAACAAAACAAAATTTGTGCTTCAACTGATTTCAGTTCAGCTGTTCAGTTGTCTCTGACTCTGCGACTCTGTGGACTGCAGCACACCAGGCTTCTCTGTCCATCACTAACTCCCGAAGCCCACCCAGACCCATGTCCATCGAGTCAGTGATGCCATCCAACTATCTCATCCCCTGTCGTCCCCTTCTCTTCCTGCCACCAATCCCTCCCAGCATCAGGGTTTTTTCAAATGAGTCAGCTCTGTGCATAAGGTGGCCAAAGTATTGGAGTTTCAGCTTCAGCATCAGTCCTTCCAATGACTATTCAGGACTTGAGGATATTCCTTGAGGATGGACTGGTTGGATCTCCTTGCAGTCCAAGGAACTCTCAAGAGGCTTCTCCAACACCACAGTTCAAAAGGATCAATTCTCTGGCACTCAGCTTTCTTCATAGTCCCAACTCTCACATCCATACATGACTACTGGAAAAACCATAGCCTTGACTGGACGGACCTTTGCTGGCAAAGTAATATCTCTGCTTTTTAATATGCTGTCTAGGTTGGTCATAACATTTCTCCCAAGGAGTAAGCATTTTTAAATTTCATGGCTGCAATCACCATCTACGGTGATTTTGGAGACCAAAGAAATAGTCTGTCACTTTTTCCACTGTTTCCCCATGTATTTGCTATGAAGTGATGGGACTAGATGCCATGATCTTAGTTTTCTGAATGTTGAGCTTTAAGCCAACTTTGTCACTCTCCTCTTTCACTTTCATCAAGAGGCTCTTTAGTTCCTCTTCACTTTCTGCCATAAGGGTGGTATCATCTGCATATCTGAGGTTATTGAGATTTCTCCCAGCAATCTTGATTCCAGCTTGTGCTTCTTCCAGCCCAGCATTTCTCATGATGTACTCTGCATATAAACTAAATAAGCAGGGTGACAATATACAGCCTTGATGTACTCCTTTTCCTATCTGGAACCAGTCTGTTGTTCCATGTCCAGTTCTAACTGTTGCTTCCTGACCAACTGATTTAAACTGCTGCCAAAATCCCTCAAGGCATCATTTTATTCTCCTCATATTCACTGTGCGAGTCACATGACAATCAGATCTGCTAAAAATCTCATAACTTGTTTCTTTTCAATGTATTATATGACACAAAGGTTCTTATTCCCTGTAAGATTTAGTACCTTTTGACTTTCAACTTTTCTGCCTGTATATAAATGCTTATCACTCTGGTGGTTATTCAGGATAAGAGGGGGAAAGACCAGTTCGAAAAGCTTCAAATTTTCTATCTCAGAAATGAACGATTTTTCTTTCAATAGTTTAAAGGAACAGCTATATGAAGACACAAGGCTTAATGATAATGCCGGCCAAGTCCTTGTTTACAACAACCTTCCTGATTCAATTGCAAGCACGCTTCCAAATCTAAACAATATGAGCCCCCTGAAACATATGACTTCCAGACGAACCTCCCATCAGTCAAAATTCTTATCTGTAAAACATCAAATTATCACAGCAGCAATAACAGACCTGGGAATCATTGTTTTCTCACCATCTGTTTATATTAGAAACAGATTATTGAACTAAGGATGTGTTAAGACACAGGGCCCTAGACAAGAGAATTATGATGACATGATTAAACATATAAATATATATCTCTCTCTCAAAATCAGCCTCTGAAGTTGTATTATCCCCACTGAGGACAGTGTCACTTCTTCAGGATTTCCTTGAATCAAAATTGAAAGTCAGTTCTAATAAAAGTTAATGAAAGCAAATAGACTGCATCACTTTTTAAAACATAATATCCAGAGACAGCTTAGAATCAGCAAAAAGAATACTGGCCTCAGAGTTCTGTCACTTAACTAGCTGTGTAACTTTGACACAGTCAGTTAATATATCCATACCACTTACTTTAGCTAGCTACCTACCTTACAGCGAAGCTGAGACAGCAAACAAGGTAACATGCATGAAAACCCTTCCCAAATTGCTCTTTTATAAATATTAGTAATCACTCCAAAAACTACAAATTTTATTCAAAGGTAAAAAATATCAAATTCAGGTAATTTAGAGCATTTGAAGAGACAGAAAAAAGCATCAAATACCACATGAAACATAGAAGACTTTTCCCTATTTGCAGGGCAGCAATGGAGGAGACACAGACATAAAGAAAGAACTTGTGGACACAAGGAGGGAAGGAAAGGCTGGGACAAATGGAGTGTGTAGCATAGAAACATATACACCATCATGTGTAAAACAGACCGCCAGTGGGAATTTGCTGTGTGACTCAGGGAGCTCAAACAAGCACTCTGTGACAGCCTAGAGGGCTAGGGTGGGGTGGGCGGCGGGAGGGAGGGTCGAGAAAGAGAGGACATGTGTATACCCATGACTGATTCATGCTAATGTATGGCAGAAACCAATACAATATTATAAAGTAATTATCCTTCAATTAAAAATAAATTTTTTAAAATATAGGACTTTTAAAAATTAAAAATTCTAATCAGTGTTAGCAAAGGAATGACTACTAAGAGATAGCACAAGTAGAGTGAACATATGTGGATGTAAAGCATATTATGAAAAAATCCACGTGACATTATTACAGTCATGAAAAAAATCACTTTTTCAAGGTTTGCTAGGCCTGTCGATGAGTGCAGTGAAATGTGGTAGAACAGACTTCTTGTCTCATTCTACAAACACTTCCTAAACACCTATCACGTGAAAAACACTATGATGAGTGCAGAGCAAGAAACACTACTTATGCAAAAGTTGTATCACCACGGCATGTCTGGCCTTAATATAAAAATAAGGCAGCTAGACTGGTTTTTCCAAAGAGTAATCAAATTCTTCTCGTTCTGTAAAGTAGAACAGCTCAAATGAGTTATGTCATCAACAATTTCTTTTGAAATATCTTTTTAAGTTTAGTTCATTCATTCAATGGCAAATATTAATTAGAGCCTCTAATAGTTACAATAGACATGTCTCAAAGGGAATCTTAACTCTACAATTACACCACACGGATATAATGTACAACTAAATTATTTGGTGTTTTCTTCTGAGTTCGTTTTTCCAGTAAGAAGAAGGAGAAAATAAAATAGCAACATTATTCTTCAATATTGAAATCTAGCTACAATTGGTAGCCTGAAAGTGAGTGAATCTACCCTGCCTGTTCACCTCTCATCCAATGATGGTGACTGTCCCATTTCTACACTATCAGTTCAGTTCAGTCGCTCAGTCGTGTCTGACTCTTTGCGACCCCATGAATCGCAGCACACCAGGCCTCCCTGTCCATCACCAACTCCCAGAGTTCACTCAGACTCGCGTCCATCACGTCAGTAATGCCATCCAGCCATCTCATCCTCTGTCATCCCCTTCTTATCCTGCCCTCAATCCCTCCCAGCATCAAAGTCTTTTCCAATGAGTCAACTCTTCCCATGAGGTGGCCAAAGTACTGGAGTTTCAGCTTCAGCATCTTTCCTTCCAAATAAATCCCAGAGTTGATCTCCTTCAGAATGGACTATAGACCACACTAATAAAGCAGTACATGAACACAGGATGGGTTTCAGGGTGAAATGACTGAAGTGCAAGCTCTTAGCTTCTGATTGCAGACAGCCCCAGGTCCACACAAAGCAGGTTGTTGCCAAGAAATACAGTGCAAGCTGTTGACACTCTCTCTGCTTCCTTCAATATGAAAACTTCCCCCAACAACCCAAGGTCACAACCAATTATCAAATACTAAGTAGAGTTCAAAGTACAACATTCTTTAGAATATCATCCAGGTAGTTTCCAGGAGATTAAATAACATAACCACAATAAGAGGAATAAGGAATAAAATCTAGGTATATAACCATCTGCATACAGAATTCCTATACAATGCATAAGCTGAAATCTATCATATAGAAGCAATGAGAAAGCAGAATAAAACAAAGTGCTGGACTGGTTTAAAACAAACTATTGTAAAACTGTTTAAACAGCTATAAGTTACAATATAGTCCATGAGAGTTCAATGCACTACACAAAGGCTAATAGGAAATGAATGAAGTTCTCTAAGAATCTCATGCTGAAACAGCTCAAAATCAAAGGGACGTTTTTTCTTTCTTTTTTTTCCCTAGTCAAGCTGATCTAAGGAAAATAATACACTGAGTCTGGATAGAAGAGGTCTTATTTCAAATGCCACAAAAGCCCACATGAACAAGACAGTATGAGATGCATTACTTTCAGACAAAACACTTGACCCTTCTAGAAGTTAGTTTCCTCACATGTAAAATGAGAGGGGTAAATAGTTCACTAGTCTTCAAATTTTATTTTCAGAAGTACCAGATTGCTTCAGGGTTAGGTAGAAACCAAGCCAGCTCCAAACCTCACTTAAATGAGAGCAGATGAACTTTTAACTAAGTTCTATATTGGAGTCCTGTGTAGAATTGTAGAATTTCATTTGGAAAAAAAGGGGGGAGAAGAGTTTTGCTGCTGAAAAGAATTATTCAGACAACAATAAAAATAAATAACCTCAGTTCAGTTCAGTTCAGTCGCTCAGTC
>SJYA01000661.1:0-59467 GCA_006410615.1 Neotragus moschatus
TATCCTTTCAAAGAACCAGCTTTTGGCTTTGTTGATTTTTGCTATGGTCTCTTTCATTTCTTTTGCATTGCTCTACTTGGCTCTAGTGTGTAGGTAAATAGTAGTTAAAAAAAAAAAATCTGTTTGCTAGAAACCTACGTGTAAACCAAACTATGTTGTTTGCTATTCCCATAAATCCCAGATGCAGTGCTCTAGGTTCTGGTCAGAACTCAATTTTTCTTGTTTACTGACTCACCCAGTAGTATAAATATATGTAAAATATGATTGTAGTATGGCATTCCATCCAGCCTCAAAACTGATTTATTATGCCCTCCTCTGAGATCTTAACACAGATAAAAATAGAACAGCAAGAAAACAAGCAGCTACTCCCTCTCTTAACCAGCAACAGCGTTACCCTTTCTCTCTGCCTCCTGCATCCACGCCAGTGGGACCAGATAAACACATAGAAGCGAATTGTTCTCTGCTTGGATCATAATGTCATAACTGTGCTTGAATATTATCTGTCTTTCAGCTTCACGAACGCTTTTGCAATGATGAATGTAAGGTGTGGTCTGTCTTAAGGCTATTTGCGCTGTGGAAGGAAATTCTTGAGGGCTCTAAAGAAGCCCTAGGAGCAGTAAATTGGAATTGTGGGAAGAGAGATTCTTTGAGAGAGAGGGGAAATGTCCTATCCCCACATTTTTGGTGGAGCAGAAAACATAAACCAGGTGCTTTTTTCACAGTGTTTCTGCTTATAGATTTAACTTAGCTATCTCCAAGTGCATCCTGGGCGTATGTGTGTGTGTGTGTGTGTGAGAGAGAGAGAGAGAGAGAGAGAGAGAGAGACCTAAAGATACTAGAGCCCTTCCCTCTTCCAGTTCATGAGAAGTGAATAAATAAAGGCTTGGCAGCCATCTCACAGAGGCTGCTGACACCTGCTCCGGACAAATCCCAGGGCAATGTGCTTTCTGTCTTCACTCCATGTTCTGCACGAAGGACTGAACTTTGTTTATCCTTATCCCTCCATGCAGCTAAAGAGATTGTATTTCATGGCCAGCTGGTTCCCTTTGAGGCTGACTTTGGCTCCTTAAATATGATACTTGTCTAGATAGATGTTTAAGTTATTTAACAAAGGACATAAAAGCCCACCTTTTCCTGATAGCTTTTTTCCACTCTTCATTACTCTAATAGAGATCATTCGTGTTTGTTGACGAAATAATTTGGTTTTGTTCCCCCAGGAACTGTATTAAAGAGACTAAATATTTTATTACTGTAGAAGGAATTCTTTCTACTTCATTAGTATTTGTAGTACTGTCCTCTTGAGGCTGTGAATATGATCATAGTAGGTCTTAGAGTTATTGGCTTTTATTTAATATAAGTATTCTCAACTAACTTTTCTTTTCTTGGGGGGGTTTCCTTTTGGTGTATTTCCTCTTAGTGGTATGTAGTACTTTCCATGCTCAACTTACCTACTAAGATGAGAGCGCTTAGAATTAAAAACTAAGTCGTAGTAAAAAATGTTAAGTATACTTGTCTCTGAAGATCCGCAGAGGTGTTCCAAACCCTGCAGTGAATACCCATAATGTCTACTGCAGTGCTTTGCACATAATTTGCATTCTGCCTTGCTTGTTATTTGAGTGAAAAAGATGTAAATAGTTTGAATTATCTGTGTAACTATCCTCAAATCATAATATCAGTGCTCTTCATAAATCTTCTATTATGGGTTATTTTGATGCTTTTGCTGCTCATTTTCACAGAGCCCTAACCCGTCAGCATGGGCTAGATCCTCATGAATGCAGTGGACTCAGATGTGACAAAGCTTCAGACTGTTTCATTACAGCCAGTTTGCCTGGTTTCACATTAAAAAGGGAGCTTAGAAGTGTACGTCCCTGAAGATCAGAAAGCAGCCACCATGAACTAAGCTAAATGAGACACCTCTGATTCTTTGGGGCATGACTGTAAAACCAGAGATACCACAGTTTTGTATGGAGACTATACAGCAGAATGGAGTCAGGTTATCTAGGTTTAAGAACCAAGTCTTCCCAATTACTACTGTGTACTTTTGGATAAATTCTTTAACGTCTCTAGGCCTTAGTTTCCTTGCTTGTAAAATGGAGATAATAATAGTATTTAACTCATAGGGTTGATGTGAGGATTCAATGAAATCATGCTACTAAAGGACATTGTACGGAGTCTGGCACTAAATGAACACTCAACAAATGTTAGCTGTTAAGTCCTGTCTGCCACAACTACTCCTTGACTCTGCAATACTAAAGCTCTTGGAATCTGCAGTGGTCGTTTTGGCACTTGATCATGCATTAATTCATCCATCACCATCTAGTGAGTGATTTTAATCCCCCTTAGATTGCCGAACATGGCTCACAGTGTTCAAGATAGCAGATTGCCTAGTGGTGCTGCTCAGGCTAAACTAATCTCTGATAAATATTTACTCGCAACTCTAGGTCAATCCTAGATGAGGATGGGATGGTTGGATGGCATCACTGAGTCAATGGACGTGAACTTGGGCAAACTCTGAGAGAGAGTGAGGGACAGAGAGGTTTGGCGTGCTGCATTCCCTGGGGTTGCAAAGAGTCTGACACAACTTAGTGACTCAACAACAACTAGGTCAATACTAAAAAAGCTAAAGGAACGTGGTACCCTGTTCATGAAGAAAAAGTGTCTAGCTTATGGAAGCCCTGCTTTCTTCCCCATTACTAGAATATCCGGCTTAATTATGAGAACCTACACCCTGAGAATGACATGGATAACAGAAAGGAAGTATAGAAGAGTCTAGAAACCTTACGTGTTGTGAGAAATCATGGAGAAGACTGGTAATGCAGCAGGTAAGAATCTTTCTTTGATGTTAGGCACCTATTGGAGAGCTTTGCTCTTTTTAGATTTCTGTTTATTGTCAAGTTTTAATCTTTGAGCTCCCGAGGCTGGACTGGAGTTAGTTAACCATCAAGAGTTACCCATTTTCAAAGCCCTTATTCTCGCAGCTACTGTGGCTTTTTTCCTGTCAGTTTTATCGCCCTTGCCATTCCCCGCCCCCCCTCAAAGAGTTCTCCCTAGAGGCTCCTAAGTTTTTATGAGCTTCTTGAGAGTGCCGACCAGTTTGCCAGAGGGCTTCAGTGTTGCTAAATCCTGAGTCAAACTCTCTGCCCTTTCCCCCAGGCTTAATAGGCTCTAGAGCAGTGGAATAGAAACACACAGGAAATGGGAACTAACAAACTGGAAGGAGACAAGGGGCCTCATCTTGAGCATGAACTTGGTTTGAAGACCAACTCTACAGCTGTGCTGCTAACCCTACCCTCAATTTTAGACTGCCCTGGATGTTGAGGAGTCACTCTGTCTATCTCTCAAGTGATTTTTAAAATTCAAATTACTTTAAATTACCAGTGGGAAAGACTGTGGTTTTTCTATAAAATAAAAAACTGCCACATTTATACTATATTTAGTTTGGAGACTGAGTGTATAAATATGCGGATCAAAACTGTCCGTGAAAGCACCCAAAACTGCTTTTTGCTCATGATCTGATGTTGGGCACTACTGAATTTTGCACGTAGAAAGCAATTACTTTGATTTTATGTTCATTTTGGTTTCTAAAATCAGAGACAGGTGCCATTTCAGACTGTTATTTGCAAGCATTTCCCCACAGGTTTTCTTGGCCCTGCAAACTTTCTGCAATCCTGACTGACTATGACTATCAGGGTGGCTCAGCTCTGTGTTTTGGATGTTTTGCTAACAATTCAAACTTGCTGTTTTCCCATCACAGTTATATTCTCCATTATTTTTCATTGTGTCTTGTTTTTTAGCAATAGTTGTAATTCATATAATTGTGGGATATTTGTTAGATGTAAACTCTTAGTCCTGCCTGGAAATATCAAATATTTAAAACACTGTATTCTTTGGAAGGACACGAGGAATAATATTTTAACACACAGCTTTTATTCACTGAGCTGACATTAAGCTAAGGTAATTTTGTTCCATGTTGTGTAACGTTCTCACTTGTGATTATTCCTGCAGTTTTCTCATTTTGTTTTTTTTTTTAATCACAACGACTAAAGGGCAACAAACAGCTGCTGGAGTTAGGGTTGTCAGACATTTTAAGTAGTTTTTCCTTTTGCATGAAACAGTTCTGTTGAAAATACTAAATTGTGTATATGTTGAGATTGCCACCCGCTGGTGAAAATAGAGAATTTCCATTTTAATGAGTAATTTAGGAAAACATATTTGTTTTCTGTTTCTGGAGTATGAATTTATATGTTTAGGTTTAAAAAAATATATTTTAAACTTTGCTAGAAGAATAAAGATTTTTATTAGTCTGGAACACTTTAAAGCTCTACTGGAAAAAATGAAAAACTCTATCATTTGCAACCACTTAAAAATCTTTATTTACATCTCTTGTGGCCCCTACAAAAGGGAGAAAAGAAAAGAAAAGAAAAAAACCTCAGAATATGCCTAAGCTTTATCGGTGGTTGCTGTTGACTACTAAGATTGAGGGAATAAAATAAATTTTGTTGCTTCTTTACATTTGTATGGAGTTATATTTTCTCCCCCTACACAAAGCTTGTATTGCTTTAAAAGAAAAATATAAATCTGAAGAAGAAAAATAGCTATATGCTAGTATACATAAATCTAAATGTAAGTCTCACAAGGGCACTTGATAGAGTGTTTTTTAAAAAAAAAAACCCGCCACCCTAAATCAATGCCACATTTAACTAAAAAGATACAAAAGGAACAAAAGCCTGGAGATTGAACTGCAGCTTTCATCACTCCACTAGCACAAATTTTAAATTCAAATGCATACATAAGAATTTATTATGTGATAAAGATGCCATTTCAAATTCATGTGCAAGGGTACCTCACATCATTTACCAAATATATTCCAGATGTGAAAAATTAAAAATATGCAATGAAATAAATTAAAAAGTATAAATTAATATTTTGGCTAAGCAAAAAACAAAGGAAAAATTATAAAGGAGAATGTTGAAAATGTCTGTGTATAAGTATCACCAGAAAAACAAATGATAAAATATTTAGGAAAAATATTTAGAGCTTACAGAACTGACAAGTAAAATAAGACTTTTTAAAAAAGGCCTGTGAGCATTTGAAAAGAATATTAACCTCATTACTAATCAAAGGATTACATATGTTTTGAAAACTGAAAAATTTAACTATAAAATTGGCCAAGATTTAAAAAATGTTATTATACTTAGTGTTTTCTGATAAATGTTTTCCTTTTCTGATAAAGCTTTCAAATATCTGACATGTTGAAAGTGTGTTGCTTGGTAGATGAAAGATGATACAGACAAAAGTACTCCATGTTATGAAACTCTACTGCTGTTTAAAATTATTCCTTAAAATATATTTAATAATATGGAAAAACACTCATCTAGAATTTAGATTACAAATAGGGTTTAAGTAATAACACAGCTTTATTTATATCTATCTTTCCATAAGGATATTATTTCAGAATTTTAATAGTGATTATCATACTACCAGAATTATCGGTGATAATTTCCTTCTTCATTTATTTCTGTATTAAAAATTTTTCTTGAAAACAGTAAAATTGCAAATACATAAAATGCTTATTAAAAATTTAGGGTATGAAATAATACATGTAGTTTGATTATTAGTTTAATAAAAATATATGTTATATGTACTTATGTATAGTCATAACTATAGATTTAAATTATTTGATAGTTTAATAGAGGTTATTTGTATGGTTATTTGTATAATTATATTTCCTAGTTAGAGGTGATTATTTTCTTTATCATTCATTTTGTAAATATTTTACTTCTGATAAACAAAGGTGTGCGTTTCATATATATATATATATATGTATGTATAATCTTTGAATTTCCCAGGTGGAGCAATGGTAAAGAATCTGCCTGGCAATGCAGGAGATGCAAGAGATGTGGGTCCAGTCCCTGGGTCGGGAAGATCTCCTGGAGAAGGAAATGGCAACCCCCTCCAGTAATCTTCCTTGGGAAATCTGATAGACAATGGAACATGGTGGACTACAGTCCGTGGGGTTGCAAGAGTCAGACATGACTTAGCGACTACACCACCATCATACCTCAATAAAACTGTTAAAAAAAGAATGCATACAACTCTTGTCCTTTCTTTCTAAAAAGCGAATTTAATATTTAAAACATTCAGTGTTTATCTTTTACTAGCTCAATATTTATTTCATCCATTTATTGATGTATAGAATACCCAAGATATTTAAAATATTCCCTCATTGGCATTTGGCATTGCAATGAATCAGCATTTTAAATCAGTCTACGCACATTTGGATCTGTACATTATTTTCTATAGTGGGATGGTGGGGGGGAGTAGAGTAGAATATTTCCATTTATCAAGATAGGTTAGTCCTTAAAAGGAAATTAGCGTCATATACAAGGAGCTGACTGCTTTGTGGAAATATTCAACTATTATTTCATCAAAAGAAAGTAGTTTCTTGTGATTAACAAACTTAAGCAATCAAATATGATATGACTTTTCAGAAGGAAACTTCTTACCCAGATATTAGAATATCTCATTAATACAAACTTGGCTTCAGCAATAATATTACTGATTTTGTGGACTGTTAAATAGTCCATCTGCAATGCAAATATAACCCTAGAAACCTGACATCAATGAATTTTCATCAAGCAACTTCAGAACTAAATTAAATAAAAGTTGATTCGATGCAGGCCTTCTTTTCTGATAAAGCTTCCAAATATCTGGCATCCTAAAAGTGTGTCACTAGCTACGTGAAAGATGATACAAAGGAAAATACGGTCTCAATCATTTTTCAGTAAAGGAAAATATGCACCTCTCCTCTGTAACTGCACACAGCGTGACTGGAAGGTAACACTAATATGGGTCCAGAGGTACAACAATGTGTATCTGACAGGCTTGCTGAGCTGTTTGGACATCTTTTGCTCAGACTCTCCTGTGGGACAGCTGGATGTATAGTCTGTTCCACCTTACTTGCAAGGCTGTCTCACTCTGAAGCCCTACCAGCTAATATTAAAATAGTAATGCATGGCATAGACCTAAAGAATGAATGAAAATACTCATCCTCGAGGCATCTCATGAGTTGATTATAATAAAAATTGCTTAATTATTTATTACTAGTTGCTTTATAAATTACTCACTCTGGTTTTGCTGAAGGGTATAAACTGTGAGATGGGAGTGAAGAGCTTGAGAGGTGAAATTGTTAGGGGATCTGTGGTTAAGGGTTTCATATACCACACAGATGCCTTTTGACTTTATCCTGTAAATAACCGTGAAAACAAGAATCTTTTAAAGGGGAATTGAAAGGTCAGATTTGTATTTTCTCTGTATGATGGAGAATGGATTTGAGGAAGTCAGGAAAAGAGGCAGGTAGTCTTTAAGGTGAAAGACCATGAAAGGCCGCACCACAGATAAGAGGAAGCACCAAAATATTTAAAAGATAAAGCATGTAGGAAGAACATTTAGAAAGGATTTAGTAGTTGAGTGCAGAGAAGGCAATGGCACCCCACTCCAATACTCTTGCCTGGACAATCCCATGGATGGAGGAGCCTGGTGGGCTGCAGTCCATGGGGTTGCTAAGAGTCGGACATGACTGAGTGACCTCACTTTCACTTTTCACTCTCATGCATTGGAGAAGGAAATGGCAACCCACTCCAGTGTTCTTGCCTGGAGAACCCCAGGGACGGGAGAGCCTGGAGGGCTGCCGTCTATGGGGTCGCACAGAGTCAGACACGACTGAAGCGACGCAGCAGCAGCAGCAGCAGCAGCAGCAGCAGCAGCAGCAGCAGCAGCAGCAGCAGCAGCAGTTGAGTGAATATGGAGGCCAGAGGTAAAGCAGAAGAAAGAATGAGTTTTCTTCCTTATATAACTGGGTAGATGGTAACATCCTTAAATGGTACTGAAATGACAGGTGCTGGTGCTGATTAGAATGGGAAACATAAGTGGCTGGTTGAGCTACTTTCCTAATGGATACATGCAATCATTCAGAAATTTTACAAGAGCAAATTGTATGGACAGACATACAATAAACAATGACAGTAAAATTGCAGACAAAGCCCTCCGACTAAATCACAAAAAGCCTGGAAAACATAAGAACCTTTTTATGATGCTGATGTTAGGGATGTGGACAAAGATGGAACAATTAAATTGCATTAATTGTATTTGTTATGTTGCAATGGGAATGATTTTGCTTGCTGTCATAATGAGCTCTGCTATAATAGGCATTCGCCTTGTATCCCACCTATTCATTTATTAGAATGAGGTTTTATTTTTCCCCCCTTTTACAAAGTAAATACAATAAGATTAAACAAATTTTGATGATTGCCAACAGATGGTGAAGGGCTCAAACTCAGACCATCTGATCTTTTGGTTTTCAGTTCTTTCCGGCTGTTCTTTCTACTTAATTACCTTCCCCTCACTTCCTAATCCCTTCCATGTAATTCTACACCAAGATTGGGTCTAGCACTCTGTTAATTTTCTGCAGCCTATTCTGCTTTCTGATGAGATATTTGGCCTTAGTATCTGTGTTGCTAAAGTATCTAAACAGTCTGGTTGTAGCACAAAACCTTTCAATCCTACTTGAACCATGTCTTTTCTCAATTTATTAATTCAATTTAATGTTAAGAATTTAAAACTGACTGTTTGATTCACTTCACATCTGACACAATGGATCAACCACCAGTAATTTTATGCAATCAAAGAACTATTTTAATTGACCTGTCTTTTGAACCCTTCTCATGAGACATGTATTTCTTTCAATCACTGAAATAGCCTTACTAGAGTGATACATGTGTTTTAGTGAGAAATTGCCTTTATTACATGAATGCATCTGTGCATCTTTTGTGAATGAAGGGGAGAAAGTATTGTGTAATAGGTATTTTAATGATATTTTAAGGAAATGCATAAAGGGTATGAATTTATGGACACTTCTGAGGTAATTTACTGTAGACTATGTGTATTTATTTATTCCATGTCTAGATAAAACCTTTCTTTTCCTTTGACAGGTATGTTTAAATGTCCAGTTCAATGTAAGGAGGCTGTTTTCATGTTCAGTAGTCCCTAACAGCACTGCTTTACTGAGGTAACCTAATAGAATTCTGTTGATTGCAATTCCTGCATTATAAACGTGCCTGCCTGTTTCAGTCATGTTTAGCAGTAGTTTGTTTAACCAAATGCTTGTTCACTAGACACAGAAATTAGACACCAAAAACTACATATTGTTAAGCATTTGTAATAATGCTTAGTTTTAAAGATATCTATTTTTTTTTGAATATCACTTAAAATAATCAGTTTTCTTCTGGTAATAGAAATATTAAATGTTGATTTACATTTTTTTTGAAAAATTAAGAAGGATACAGGAAAGAAACCTGATAATACTCATTTCTCATTAAAAGTGATGGTTATTAAAATTTGTACATAGATCCTTTCTGGATTTTTAATGCATATGTTTGTAAAATGAAAAATTTTAAACAAACTTGAACTTTTATAATGATTTATGTAGACAGACGTCACTTTTAACTTGCGTGAATTTTATTCTGCATGTGAGAGAGAGAGAACAACTTAAATAGGTTTAAAATTTTTCCTGTTCATTTCGCTTGTGAGTACATGGAATAAGCATGAGACAGGGGATAGGTATCTGCTGTTTCTTCAGTGCGTCTCGGTTTCTCTGTCTTTTACAGTATGTGCATCTTGCTACACTGACTATGATTCTAATGGAAAAAATACATACTTTTCCTACAACATGGTCAAAACTTAAGCCAATAGCTTTGATGCTCAGTCACAGAAACAGTTATCTATTCTAATACTAAAAAGAAAAGCTGTCTTGAATTTATGGTATTTGGTGTCCAAACTAGAGATTTTCATGGGCAGTCTTAGCCATATGAAATTTTTAAAATCATGTGCTGATTTTAAAATCTACTGCATGAGAGGCAACTTCACTGTAATCTACTTGTTGTATCTAGTTATGAATTTTTTCTCATATCATTAAGTACTCTTTGATCGCATAACTGCTTTAACCAATCCACTATTTTTTAGGTATTTGATCGCTTTCCAATGTTTGGTGTTAAGTAAGGCTAGGACAGCTGTTGCACCCAAGATATGACGTGATGATCAACCATTATTTTTGCACATGTACTTAAATGCTGTTGTGGTATCTTTCCTTCAGGCAATTTTTAACACTTTCATACTCTTAAAGTATAGAAGCTAGGGGAATGTGACTTCATAATAACCAATGGGAGATTGCCTTTAATGGAAGAGGAGGCAATATGACGTGTATTTTAAATACAATCTTTGATATTTTGGGGGGACTTCTTGCCACAACAGCTCCTGTTCAGAGAGTTGGTTTAGCACTTAGTCACATGAGCCAGTTCACAGAATGTATTTGCTGTGATGTTTTTTGAGCGCTGAGGTGTTCTGGTTCTTTCTGTTGGCTTCGTCCTGCAAACACCGTGGCATTTTCTCAGACTTCTGTGATTCACCTGCTTGTCCTTCAGACTGGCATGGCTGTCCTTCAAAGCTTAGGTTGCTCTAAACAGTTTCATTGGAGGATAGCTGGGTGTTGCTGTGACTTGGGCAGTAGAAAGAAAACCAAGGTTTCACAGCTTTTTGGGAAACTCTTCATGTAGACACTCTTGTCCAAAAAATCTTTAGGAAAATCAAGGATTCGTCTCCTAGGATACATTCCTAGATGAGGAATAGTAACTTGTCAAAAGTATAAACATTTTTAATTCTTTTGATACATACTGATCAACTGCTTTCCAGAAATTTTGTACCCATTTATGTATGAGACTATATGTCATAGTCATATAATGTCACTACATACACACACACACACACATCATGCCAACTCTACATGGGGCTGATCTTTTGTCTAAAACATTATTTTCAAAAGAAGCCTAGCCATAGACAAGGTGAAGTTTTACTTCATATTTCTGTAATTGTTAGAGGAATTGAATAGTTTTTTAACTGTTTAATGACCTTTCATTTTGTATTTTTTAATTTGTGTTCTTTGTCCCCTCTCTCACAAGGTTTTTGGTGCAAACATTTTTAAAATAAAAGCTAATGTGTAAGAGCACTTGGTATTTAAAAATGATGCTCAAACTTGGTGAAATAAGACATGTATTTATCAAGAGAAAGATGTGATAGGAAGAGTGTGAGGGTAGAGACAACATACGTTCAAACAGCTCGGCCTTTAATGGCCTTTATGCTCTCACCCCCTTTAAAAATTGCCCCATCCGTGGCTTCTGATGCCTAGGTGGCCACGTGTTATACCACATGACTTTAATGATCAGAGCTGATGGGATGTCGACTCAAAGGTCATGAGTTAATAGGCTGCCAAGGGATTTATGAACTGCACTGCAATGTCTCCCTAGGGAACTAGAATAGCAAGTTAAAAAAAAAAAAGATTGCCAATTAATAGCAGATCTGAAAGGACAAACATGCAGAATATGAATGAACCAGATTAGTGGTAGAGCTGTAGAGAAAAGAGGCACAAATTCCTGCTCCTGAGATCTCTAAAGCCACCTTAAATAGCCACATTCCAGCTCCAGTTTCAGCAAAGCTGTTTACCTTTCTTGCTCTTATTCCCCTATACACCTCCCTGTCTCTTAAGCTTCCTTGAATGGACCTTTATTATTTACATTTAAGTGACCCCAAAGAAACAGAATGATTCTGAGGAAAAGTAACACAGATTTAAAACTATCTTATTTACTACAACTCTATATATATCCCAGCAGAGTTATTTTAATAGTCAACAATTCTTTCATTTAACAATTTGTTCAACATAAAATCGTTGAGCATGCTGTCTATATTAGGTGTTGGGCTAGGTGGGAGAGGAGATACAGAGACGAATCAGACAATCTGCCATCTAGAAGCATATAGTTCAATCATGCTTTTCTATGTAGCGTGGTCTTTCATTACTACGGATTGTCAGATCAATGTGACCAACTAGTTGCTAGGCAACTTGAAATACAGGAATACAGAACTGATGCAGCTTCATTATGATATGAATTCATCTTTGAAATGTTTGTCAAGAATTGTGAAGGGTCTGAAATTTTCCTCTCCTTTAAAGCTATGATATTAGCCTACCAGAATTTAATAGATGCTCGCAGAACACATGTGACTTCTGAGTCAGAAAAGGACTTTATTACTCACAGCAAGGCAAGTCACATGAGCTTTATGTTTCCTTCTGGTCCTCTTGCCCCCAGGTCTCATGGGGGCATTGAGGGCAACTCTGTAAATGTGTCACAAATGCGGAACACCAAGTATAGGGAACCCCAATCTTTTACAGTGAGTTGTGATCAGACGTGCCTGGCATTTACCCTGTAGGGAAACATCTTTATTATACTGGACAGTAGCTTGCCCTCCACTGTGGAGGGAGACACTGCCTCTGTCTTCCAAGGCTACTAAACAAACATTCTTGAAAAGATAGTCCAAAACATAGATGGTCAGTGTATGGCAACCCACTCCAGTATTCTTTCATGGACAGAGTAGCCTGGCAGGTTACAGTCCATCAGGTTGCAAAGTGTTGGACACTACTGAGTGACTAACATACTTTTGCTTGCAAGACATTTTACAGAAATTTCATAAATCCATAGAGAATTGTGTTCCAACAGTCTTCTTTCTCTGGATACTTTATAAAACAGTTCAAATGTTTGGTTTTTGTTTCTGTTAACTCTAAGTATCTACTTATTCTGAAATTGTCCTGTATTTTCTCATTTTTAACATATTCTTTTAAGTAGGTGTATTTACAAAAACTGTTTTTTTTTTTTTTTTTTGGCTTGTTTGTTTTATTTAACAGAAACCAATTTTCTGTAACTTAAACAAAAAAGAAAGTTAGTCGAAGGACACTGGATTATTTCATAATTCAAAGAACAACCCCGTAACTAGTGCTATTCTGGCACCTCCTCAACAGAAGTTCATTGTAGTCTCTGGAGTATAGTCATTAGCATGCCTCAACTTCAGTGGCTCTCAGTCTCGGTCATTCTCCACTCCAAGTTTTAAATTCTCAGAGGAGAGGAGTGGAATGGCCCAGCCTGGCTAAGACTCTGCCTCTGTCTTTTCAGTCATGCCCAAGGGGGAGGGACCGAAAAAGCACACTAACCTAGTAAAACTCTGTTGTTCCCAAATTAGGAGAGAATTTCTTGGCAGCTTTGGAAACCTCCCGATTGCTTTCTTCTATATCTGAATTTGTTTTGATTGATAGTCCACTGCTCATAGAAAAATACAGTTATTGTTTTATACATTATTCTAGTTTTTAATCATTTAAATATATTTTTGCTTTATGTATCATTTTCTTGGTCATCTCCTGCCGTTTCTCAATTTTGGGGACTGATCTAAGCCAATTTAGTGATTCAAGAGTTTGGGTTAAGTATAGGTAGTTTTCGGTGGTTGAAAATAGATTGGACTAAATGTCTTTTTTTTTATCAATCTTGTTGTCAAGTGGTATAGCAATAAGCAGAGCAAGGTTTAGCCCAAATGTTGTTAATATTAAATATTTATTAGTCAAAATGTCAAGATCATTATGTCAACTATGAAAATTTATTTTTAACATCTTTCATGCTAATTAATATATATATTCTGGTGTAGATTTCAACAATGCTGTTTGAAATACCACAGTAGCCACCTCTACAACTGTGAATTTTCATAATTAGGGTAATTCCAAGATTACTTATTCAGCCCTGGAATGTGGGCTAACGTTACCTTATTACATATATGCGTATATATACATGAGCCCTCCTACAGAAGTATTTTTAAAATAAATTACCAGACAGACAATACAATAAGGTGGAAATATAGGCATTTAGTCATGCACTCATGCTAATTTCCAAACTCCTTTGTAATTAACATTCCTCCTGACCAGATTAACTGGGTTTGCAATAAGTAATCACATTTGTAATATTGCAACTGTTCCCAAATTAATTGCTCATGTGTTCAATGAGCCATTACATGCTCTCATTTAAAGCAGCCTAAAGAGCCCAGATTTTAAAGCTGTAGTCCCAAACATTCTGGGGAGAGGGGAACAGAATCATCTAAGAATATGTCAATAATACGAACAGAGCAATAAACCAGTGGTTCCCAAACTTTGAGAGGGCATGAGAATCACCTCACTACTCACTGAAAAATACAGATACCTTGGCCCCACCCCCAGCACTTCTGATTAGAGAGTTATTATGTGGGGTCTGGAAAAACTTGGAGGAGCATCGCACACTTTCTTTCTAGAAAAAAGCACATATTCACGTACTTTCAACTTTACCAGTGATTTTACTGTGACTTTAGTACAAATTTTCTGGAGACTCATTGCATATTACAATCACTGAGGGAGTTTTAAAACAATATTTCAGACCAATTAAATCATAATATGAGTGGTATAGGGTGACTAAACTGGTTTTTTTTTCCCAACTGAGAATGGAGACTAGAGATTTTCCCCAACATTAATTTGTTTTACTGAATTAGACTCACTTGACAGATACCTAGCAAAAATGATAATAAAAAGAGCTCAGTTACCCTATAAATCTTACAAAACACACAGTTTAATTTGCGTATTGGTGAGAAAGCACATCATTTTTGGCACTGATTTGTTTTTCTCTCTTCAGAAGTTCAAAGGATTTAGTGAGCTTTGTCCTCTGTTTTGATAGATAGTCTTCACAAGCTTGAGAGAAGAACAGCACAGCTCTTTTTATAATTTATGATGGCAAGGTGAGTGTTTATTATATTATTTTAGTTGAAGAAAAATCTGAGAAAACATATGGTGCTTCAAATTGACCGTAAATTCACCGTATTTTAATAACATGTCCAAGGTAAATATTTGTTGTGAATAATCTAGAAAAATGGTTAAATGAGAAATTTTCTAGATGTTATCTGAAGAAGGTTTTAAACAATTTTCTTTTGATTAGGAGCATATCATAATGAACAAAGTGGTAGATAGAAACTTTAGTTACACTGATAAAGTTCTTGAAATTATTTTAGACTTCTGTATAACAAAGGAAAGGAGACTGATAATCAGTAATAGAAAAACCATATTGGAAATAACTCTAATCAAAGCTTCTTCTATGTCTCTTTGAAGTGGACCTACTTATAATATTACTCATATAGACATTCAAAGCACTGGCAATAATAGGTGATTTAATGATGTTCAAAACCCTTGAATAAATTTTATAGGACAAGAAATTTCCCAGAGGACATGAATTTAATAATTATGATCATTTCTTGTACTGATAACTCTTGAGAAAGGATTACTACTGCAAGAGACAAAATTTTAAAAAATCAAATTGTGAAAATTAAGTATCAGAAGTCTAGATTATTCAAAATGTATGCATTATAGCCCATTTATATAGAAAAACTGGCTTCCAAGTAAGCAAAAGGACCATTTCTATGCTCAGAAACTTTCTCTCAAAAGTTGGAAGCTCCTAATGGCATAGGGCAGAGACCAGTTAAGTGCAAATTTGTTCTATTTGTCAGAAATTTTCCTTTTTTTTAACTGTCAAGGTGAAAAAATCATTATTGTTTTTTGTTGTAAAAAATTGAAAAGATTTCCAAACTTCTAATAAAAGCACTTCTTAAAGTTGGATTGTGGAGTGGTATTCACCAAAATTGTGAGGGTTTGGAAGTCTGCCGGAATCCATTTGTGGGAGAGAAAATTAAAGTGCAGTGGTCCTGTTGTTTTAGGCTGCTGCTGTCACAGAAGATGGCACCTGTAGAAAGGTGATTGCTTTTCTTAGCAGTGTAGTCAAGGGCTTTCAGAGAAGATCCAGCCTTGTAGGATAATGATAACAGTGGTTGCTGGGAATTTGCTCTACACCAGTCTTACAAGCTGCGCTGCATTCGTATTGCGAACCCCAACAGTTCAGTGGGTGGTATCATCATTATCGCTATTTTATGGATGATGAAGTGCTGGAGACAGGATTTAAATCCAGGCAGCTCTGCTTACGAAGCCCCTGTTCTTTCTCTCACAGCATCTTCTCTCTGTTGCATATAATCTTTAAACCCTCTTGTTTAAACCCTGAAGGATTACTCACTGTATTGGGGGCAGAATTTGTAGCATGGGACAGCTCTGCTCACCTAAAAGACCATTCTCCTTTTGAGCTTCATGTTTGTCTCCTTGGGATTTCCACTTATTAGCTCCATGGGAGAGAGATTAAGGATAGATTAGAGGGGTAAATTGAATTTTACGCCGGTTTTTTCACTCTCCTCTTTTACATTCATCAGGAGGCTCTTTAGTTCCTCTTCATTTTCTGCCGTTAAGGAGGCGTCATCTACATATCCGAGGCTGTTGATATTTCTCTCAGCGATCTTGATTCCAGTTTGTGTGTCATCGAGCCCGGCATTTCGCATGATGTACTCTGCATATAAGTTAAATAAACAAGGTAACAATATACAGCCTTGATGTACTCCTTTCCCAGTTTTGAACTAGTCCATTGTTCCACGTCCAGTTCTAACTGTTGCTTCTTGACCTGCAGACATATTTCTCAGGAGGCAGGTCAAGTGGTCTGGCATTCCCATCTCTTTAAGATAGAGGGGAAGAAGGAAAAGAGAGCACTAAGGACATAAAGGTAGACCCCTGTGGACACTGTCTCTCCACCATCTAGAGAAAAGGCTATGTGTCTGGGGCAGGCAGAAAATAGGTGCGGGAAATTCTGTTTTCTCCCCAATCTGAGTGCTCATTCTCTGGTGATGTGCATGTGGCAGTGTTAAAAGGCTGGGACGTTCTACTATCCCGTCAGCAGGGGGAGCAGCGAACTTGAAGCGGCGTCCCATAGGGAGAGAAAGGCAATCCACTCAGCACAGTGGTGTAAGTGTTCTTATCCTGCCTGGCATTAATAGATTCCATGAAAAAAATTACTTCCATTTTCTTCCATGCTGTTTATGGATAATTAAGTCATTGGACACCAACATCAATGCTGCAGCAGAAAAAGAATTTACTTTAGTAGAAAAATACATTTCATGTCTATGTTCAGTAGTAGAGAACATCTATGAATATGTACTGAATTGCCGTTTTAAAGATATCTTTCTAGAATCCATTAGGATTGCTAATTCTGTCCAAGATTATTCTTATCCCTTGGACTCAGAATGATATTTCTGCTTGCAGACAGCCAGATGAAGAAGAGATATTTGGTTCTATGAGGTGACTTGAGGGTCCCTGAAAATCATGTTCCCATTATCGTCTTTACAACCTCTAACAGTGGCCAGGTTTTAATCCCTTTTAGGTTAAAACTTCTTTTTTAAAAAAATATATATAACCAGCATCTGTATATTTTACATAAAGAGAATAGCTCATTAATTGTTCTCCATGATTGACTTTGACCTCATTTCAAGAGGTTTTGTGGACTGGTGTATTCTGATGTTGCAGAGTATAAGGCTGGGTCAGAAAGCGTACGCTGAGATTTGTTGAACATAGGCTAGAGGGTCTATAGGAGGAAAGTGGAAGAGTGAATGGCAAACCTCCATTTTAATGTGGGCCATTGGTTTGTTCCCTTGGGTCTTAGGAGAAGCAGCATGTTGAGTATGAGACCCAAGATGAGATATGAGAGTCATAGTTTAGAAAAGTCCAAGTTTAATGAAGTGAGTAGTATTTCTTCTGGTTGGTGGTTTATGACATCATTTTGGGTCTTAGACCCCTTGGAGTAGCTGAAGAAAGTTGTGGACCCTTACCCAATAAATATGCATATGTGCACAAAATTTAGCCCTCTCTTTTAGGAATTTATTGATGTTCTGCCCTCCCCTGGAACCTGCCACAAATCCTTGTTTAGGACAATGGTCTCAGAGATGTGGAGTGGATAGGTGGTGCACACCAAGGGGTGTGCCAAATGATCCAGAGAAGTGTGGAATTTTCTCTTTGTTTTTATTTTTTCTCTAAAAATTTTCTCTTTGTTTTTATTTTTTCTCTAAAATTTTTTTTCCATTTAGGTTTTATATTGCACATAATATATTAGTACACATAATGTTATAGTATACATGTAACAGTATATAAAGAGACTAACAAAATTAACTGTAAGAACTTACATTTTTACTGATAGGAAGGCACAACTCAGAATTGATCGACTACCAATTTAGAGAATGGTGCTAATTAAATTTACATTCTAATCTCTGCTCCCCCTAAATTGGAGGGCCATGGATAGGATCTTAAATCAAGAGGTGACTACAAGGGACTGGAAGTTTTGAACCTAACAATGACAAGCACCATTTGTCTACACTTCATGAAACACTTTCACACTTGCCCATGTGCTTCTCCCAGTGGTCCTGTGAGACTGGCACAGTAGGTATGCTCACGGAAATCTCTGAGAGCAGAGATTCGTTAACCAACATCTCAGAAAACTCCAGAGACTCTTATTCGTTAACCAAAGTCTCAGAAAACTCCAGAGACTCTCCCAACAGCCTTCTCCGGTGCCTTGGCTAGTCAGTAGTGGGGCTGGTGCTCATAACCTTGGCTGCTGACCACAAATTATGTGCTCATTTGACTGAACTGTGGGGATAAGTCAATCATTATGGGCTGCCTGTGGCCCCCTTGCTGCAGTTACTGATGCTCCCTGAGGACACGGAGTTGTTGCTCCCTGGCTGATCCAGGCATAGGGACAGAAAGCCTATTTTAGTTACTTGATCAGAGGGCCAGGAAGCTGAGCTCACCATTCAGCATTAGCTTTCTTCTGTTGGTACTGTAATACCAACATATTTCAAAACAGATAGAGGGCTCTGCAAGGGTTTAGATACTTCTATGTACAAAGAAGATTTACAATGGGTTATTAAATGGGAGTTTTGAGGCTGGCTTCATGGGAAGTGCCAACCACTCTTTCTTCCAAATTTCCCCAGGTGCCACTGTCAAAGGCAAAGCAGTCATCTAGATGGATTGTAGTTCTGACCCCAAACAACCTTTCCAACTTTCCTTATATATAATTCAATTTCTGAACTTCCTTTTCAGTGATATTGAGTGGAATAGGTTAAGAAAGTCTTTGGGCATTAAAGATAAAAATGTGTTCAGCATTGCTCAGGTGTCTCTGCTTTTTGCCAGTGCATTAGCTGTATGACTTTAGAATTTTAAATGACCCTTTTTATCAGACTTGATTAACCCTTTTTATCAGACTTGATTAATATCTCTTCCCCTCATCTTAGCTACCTAGCTCCTTCACTCTCTCCTGTGCCATCTTCTTTCCTCTCATACTGGCACGAATTCGAGGCAGCTGACCTTCATATGACCAAAGGTCAGGAGATGTTGTGAGGAGGGTCCCTGGAGTCTGGTGATTAGCCTTTAAAGAGGAGATCTACGGTTCAAGGGTCAAGCCTTTAGGACATTGCTCAGCACTGGGAACAGGAACAGTGGACCTCCTGGCTTGGTAAGTACCAGACTGTTCTACTATGTGGCCTCCAGAGAAGAAACATTTAGCCAGGCAGAGGGCTAGAAGGCAAAATGAGATCTCTGGCAAGAGCTAGCCGGCTAGTCCCAGTATCACTGTTATTGCATGAAGCTAGGGTCAGTTTCTTGACATTTCATCTCATCAGTTAATGGAGTCTTCTGCTACTGTTAGAGGACACTTCATTTAAAATTATGTTCACACATTATTTTATTCTCTCTCTGCAACTGAACTGCGAGATCCCTGAGGACGCTGCTGTGGTATGGCTTTGTATTCCTCTCCCCAGTGTCCCCCAGAGTAGCTGGGAAGTGATGAATAATGACATTTTAGGTCAGGATTTTCCTTCTTTTTCAGAAGGTGGGGGGTGAGTGGAAGGATGACCACCCTTCCCCTGCGGTTGGTCACTCCTCAACCAGGATCATTTTCACTTGTGACTGTGTATTTCTTTCCATGATATTTTAAATTTGTTGTAAATGGCAAAAGTAATATAACTACATTGCAGCAAATTTGGATAATTTATACATAAAATCATTTCTATTGTTAATACATGAATATACCTACTCTTAGTATTTTTATATGCATTTAAAATATTTTTAATGACAGTGTACCTGAATATATTTTAAAGACTGTGACATTCTATTGTTTTTTTTCTTTTAATTATCCTCATAAATGTTACTGGGATATAAAATTTTATTTCACTGTTTTCTTACTATTATCTGTTAGATATGTCATTTTTTCCTTATTGGTTTTTATTAGACATGCCATCATTTTTTTTCCTTATTGTTGTCTATCAGGTATACCATTATTTAACTATTTCACTATACTAGTCACAGACAGATGAGTCAATGACTATTAAGTCATTAGGAAATCTCCCTGTTTGGATATAGTTTGACAAGTTATTATCATATAGCATAGTTCAGGCTCATAGTTGGCAGTCAATAAATGTTGGTTTTATTCCTGCTTCTCTTTCTCCCTTCTTTATGCTATCTTTAGGTTGTTTCTTATATTGCAAGCCTGAGCATAGCGTATCTTTAATCCAGAGATTTCTAACTGGTTATTATGTAAATTTACCTTTGTTATTTCAATTAGCAATTTGTGGGTAGTATTAGTACTATGATCCCAAAGGTTCAGTTTTCTTTATGTTACTTGGTCAAGGGTATTGATTCTCTCTTTCTTGCCAGACATAAAATGTTAAAGATACAAAGGATTGTTTGAAATCACTTTATCCAATGGTATCCCAATTGGTGCACTGTCAGAATTTTACAAGGTGCTTAAAGGAATACTAATTCCTTACTAAGTCTTAATTTGGTGGCTGAGGATTGGGAATCTGCATCTCAGTAAGCATCCCAGTGTTCTGATTTTGGTGGTAGAGGAACCATAATTTGAAAATTATCATTTCGTTAGTAGATCTTGCTAACTTTCCAGAGTTAATTTTAGATTTTTATCATGTTCAGTCTTTTGCTCTTAAAAAACTAATTGAGTCTCAAGATGACTTTATAGCAGGAGGCAAATATTACAATCACAATTATGTTCTGCAATAAGAAATAAGTTCTAAATGAATCTTAACATTTTCCTTGACACGCTACTATGTTTAAGTGTATTAAAGATGTCACTGAAAGGTGCAGGGGAGGAGAACGAACTTGATTTGGCAGGTGGGTGTTCATGGTACTATTATCCACAAGTGTCTGTGCTGATTGACAGCACACACATTACCTCTTAACAGGCACTGTGCTCAGTTGCAGCAGATTTAAGTGTATGGCATTTTTCACTGAATATTTGAAACTGTTTTAGTTAATAGTATTAATTGTGCATTGACCAACTTGCAGCCACTGTTTCAAAGTGCTTAATGAATAACAAACCAAAAGGTTCTAAGGACCTCTACTTAGAATAAATGTGGGTCAACCTCTGCCGTGTTGCTTAGGTATTATGTATTTTGAGTAGGGCAAATGTTAGTTCAGAGAAGGAATCTTCTCAATACTATAGATAAATAGCGAAACTCAGGAAGGTGAAACGCCCATGGTCAGTTAGCCAGAAGGAGCTGAGCCAGAATTGGAGCTCAGATCTCCAGGGTCCTTGTTCCCTGCTCTTTCTACCATACCAAACTGCCCTTTTTCCAGTTTCTATCTAATGAGGAACACTTGGTATTATGGCTGGAGGAGCTGCTATAGCTGCTGCTAAGTCACTTCAGTCGTGTCCGACTCTGTGCGACCCCATAGACAGCAGCCCACCGGGCTCCCCCGTCCCTGGGATTCTCCAGGCAAGAACACTAGAGTGGGTTGCCATTTCCTTCTTCAATGCATGAAAGTGACAAGTGAAAGTGAAGTCGCTCAGTTGTATCTGACTGTTAGCAACCCCATGGACTGCAGCCCACCAGGCTCCTCCGCCCATGGGATTTTCCAGGCAAGAGTACTGGAGTGGGGTGCCATTTAATCTATATTTATATTGAGAAGAGCACTGAAGCAAGGAATTCTACTCAATATTTTCTTTGGAAAACCAAACATGCTTTATTTCATTTTTTCACAATTTATTTAAACATCTCACATATACAAAATAGGTACAATTTAATTTTTCTGCTTGTCCGAGAAACAAGACTTCTTGGGAACCGTGGGAGAGGATGAAAACGAGACTGGCAAAAGAACAAATGCTGAATTTAAAGACAGGACAATGTTGGGCAAATGATCCACTTACTTTGTGGGAATCAGATGTAAAGTACTGATGGTAAGTCAAATGAAAAAAAAAAAAAAAAACACAAGGCAGCTCAACAGCAGAGGAGTCTCTCTCCTCAGCTTCTCCTAGCACCATCAACACTCTTCAAGTATCTGAAATACTGTTAATTAGCACCTTCATATTTTGAACAAAAAAACACACAAATACCTCCGCTCATTTCTGGTCAGCACCTCATGGTATGGATCACACTCACAGGAAAGTGTTTTGAGGTAGTTTAAACCTTTGGAAGTTTGGGTTTTAAACTTCCCTCTGTGGAAGATATTCAAAAGCCACAAGTGGTGCACGTGTTCATGGTTTTTATTTCTCAATTTTTATTTTGGTTTTCTTACAAAGGTTGACATTTTCCACAACAGGTGTAAGAGTGTTGGAAAAAAAAAAAAATTCCAAACCTTTTGGAGAGGGGGAAAGGGAGGGGAAGTGAATTAAATTGTATTGCACAATGCTCTGATCAATCCTTCTCCTCTTTTGCCCACAATTTAAGCAAGTAGATGTGCAGAAGAAATGGAAGGATTCAGCTTTCAGTTAGGAAAGAAGAAAAAGAAATGGCCAAGAGAAATGTTTCAGATTTCCTTTTTCTTTAATTTAGGTTGAGTTCGTTTATTTGAAACAGACTGGGCCAATGTTCAATCTGATTTCTTGGTCAGTGCCACCGATGTCCAAGGGCGCAATGTCAAGGATGGGCAGGCGAGACGGCTTGTTTGTTTTATATTCAATGATTGTCTTCTGCCATTCATTAGTCTTTTTCTGTTTAAAAAGGGAAGACAGGAATATACATAAAGCAGCACTGTTATGGAATCTAATCATCTTGTGTCATATTATATAATTAGATATATTACACACAGTTATACTGTACAATATATAATTATATAGACCACATATTTATATAGAAATATATATCAGATATTATTCATATATAATTATCTTATTCTGCATGTGTGCTAAGTTGCTTCAGTCATGTCTGACTCTTTGCAACTCTATGGACCGTGGCCCTCCAGGCTCCTCTAGGTAAGAATACTGGAGTGGGTTGCCATGCCCTTCTCCAGGGGATCTTCCTAACCCAGGGATCAACCCCACATCTCTTATGTCTCCTGCATAGGCAAGTGGGTTCTTTACCAGTAGTGCCACCTGGAAAGCCCATTATGTACTAGATTATAAATTACAGCCTGGGCCTTTTTAACCTCAAGTAATTGGAAGTTATGGCTTTACATCATCATTTAAAAAAACATGTTAAAAGAAAAATAATACATGGAACATAGTATACATTTCAGTATTTCAGAGAATTTCAGAAGGCAAGATCTGATAAGAATGCTCTGGATTTACCATCTGAATTTAAACAAATGTATTTATGAAAGAAAAATAAGTTAGGTTTCTCATTCATCTGTTCATTTAATGGTCTAAGCTCCATTATCCCACTTCCCAAATTAATGTTATTCCCATCTTCCACTATTACTTACAGAGCAGCCATCTACAAGAACAGTGTAAGTGAATCTGCTGTTGCCCTCGGCAACAAGTTCGACATCATTGGATCCTTGCAGAATGACAGCCTTCTTCAGGTTGCCAGTTTCCTCATCCATGTATGCAACGCTGTTCTTGCAGTGGTAGGTGATGTTCTGAGAGGCATGGTTGGCCAGCAGACGCATGAAGGCAAGTTGCGTAGCCATTTCCTTGGTGGTTACTCCTTCAACATTATATTCAAACTACAGAGAGTAAGATGGGAATTCCAGTTAAATGAAGAAGGACTCAGATACTAAAAGTCAAATTAAAAAAAAATATTCTGGTATAGAGAATAATAATGGACTCAGGTATGAACCTGTACTTTTAAAGGAGACTCAATACACTTGTCTTTGAAATAGTGGCTACCTAGAAAGAACAAAGGAACTACCATGCCGAGGCAAGTCATCTCAAAAAGGGACCTATTTCAGATAAAGCTTTTCTCTCTCTACATATATGTTTCCTTTTACAAATAAGAGAGCAAGAAGGTAGAGATTTAGACCCTTTTATTTTCCACCAATAAAGTTAATGAAAACTTTTAATTAGAAATTCAGAAAAGCTCACATCTTGAAAACATATGTTCATGGATACTGGACTAGATGATGGCTTGTACTCCTTCACACTATGTGACATTGTCACTTTCTCCAGTGACTATCAGTTAAGTCATATTTGAATAATAACTTTTGGATCGTATGGACATGTCCAATCAATCTATCTGTAATATGCAATCCAGGAAGTAACAGAACCCAAGAACAGAGCAGGTTCTTTTAAAAAGCCCATTTTGGTAAAAGGCCAAAATAAGGATAATTAAAAAGCAAATAGTGCTAGATAGTATTTAATAGGAAAAGGAATGTTTGTAAAGTTCCTTACCTGGGTACCACCATTGATAGTTTCTCCTACCCAGACATGCTTCTTGGCCTTGGAATTTCTGTACCAGTTCTTGACTGGGATGTCTTCAGGTTGAGCCCGGATGCAGGTTTCACCAGTAGAGAAATCACAGTACACTTTGATAGCATCCATAGTACATCCTTGGTTAGGGTCAATCCAGTAGTAACCTTAAAAAGAAAAAGACCTAGGTCATAAAACTTCTCATTGAGTGAGAGGAGCATAAGTTCTAATAATTACTACTGAGAAATTCTGATTCCCCAAAGTAGCATTTTTGATCATATTGTTATATTATCTATTCCACATCAGCAGGAAGAGGGTGACTATTTTCAAAATTAGACAGTTTTTTGTCTCCTCTCCATGAAAATCAAAATCAGGGTATGTATTACCATGGAAAGGGCAGAGATATGAATTAAGACAATCTTGAAAATGGGTGCTGGTTGGAAAAAGAAAATACTTTATTAACTGGGTAGGATTTTACATAATGCCATTTTGACTCAAATACCCTTTCATATCAGTGGGAGATGACTTTGAAAGGCCTAACGTGTGAGAAGGGTTATTCTGATTGGATATCTCAACCTACCACTGCTCCATTCTGGGTGGCTGAGTCTCAAGTCTCGGCATGTGCGAGCTGGGTTCTTCCTAGAGCCTTCTGGAGTAAGAAGGGTCTCAATCTGGTTGTTGAGAGATTTCAGAGTAGCATCAACTTCGTAATCTTTGGGTCTGAGAGAAGTTGGTGAGCGAGGCTGGTCAGCCCTGTAGAAGTCTCCATCAAAACCAAAGTCGTAACCACCACCACTTGGGCCAGGAGGTCCAGGAGGGCCGGGGGGACCGGGAGGGCCCTGTAAAGGTGGAAGTGAGAGACAAGAGGCTCTGGATTTGGTCATAGTGAGAGACAACCATGATAGTAGGGTTTCCCTGGAGATTCACACAAAAGCATGCCCTAACAAGTAAAACAGAATCAACATTCATGTAATAACAACTTGCTGCAAGGCATACTTGCAGGGATGGGCTTAGAGAGTTCATCAGGTACAGATAATTTTTATATATTTTAGAAAGCAGGGAAATGGGGGACTACTTTAATGTGTGGTTATCACTGTCTTATATGCTTAATTGCTCAGTCATTTACAACTCTTTGCAACCATGTGGACTGTAGCTCATCAGGCTCCTTTGTCCAGGGAATTCTCCAGGCAAGAATACTGGAGTGGGTTGCCATTTCCTCCTCCAGGGGATCTTCCCAATCCAGGGATCGAACTTAGGTCTCCCGCATTGCAGGCGGATTCTTTACCGCTCTGAGCCACCAAGGAAACCCGTCACTGTCTTGGTTTGGTCTAAAGAAGATATTCCCATAGGTCAGTGATGTCCTTTATTATTTCCCCAAATCATACTTACAGCAGGACCTTGGCTTCCCTGAGAACCACGAATGCCAGCAGGTCCGACTGCACCAGGCTGTCCAGTGCGACCATCTTTGCCAGCGGGACCAGTAGGACCAGCAGGGCCCTAGGAAAGAAGGACACCAAGTCTGTGTGTGCCAGTGAACACCCCACAAGGGAGAAGTGGTCTGGGACTCACTGTCTGCCATAGGCTCTGTTCAGAGATAAACATCTCTTAGATTTACCTACCCTAGGACCAGCGGGACCCACAGCACCGGGAGCACCTTGATCGCCGTGATGACCCTTTAAAGAGAGAACAGGAAAATCACCTTTAGAACATGTGGCGATGAACAGATTTTTAAAAACTGAACAGAAAATTTTAGTTTCAATGGACTCTGGATTGAGAAAATTAAAAATGTAAATAGGCCTCTTTTCTTTCATTCAGTTCAGTTTAGTCACTCAGTCGTGTCTGACTCTTTGCGACCCCATGAATCACAGCACTCCAGGCATCCCTGTCCATCACCAACTCCCGGAGTTCACTCAGACTCACGCCCATTGAGTCAGTGATGCCATCCAGCCATCTCATCCTCTGTCGTCCCCTTCTCCTCCTGCCCCCAATCCCTCCCAGCATCAGAGCCTTTTCCAATGAGTCAGCTCTTTGCATGAGGTGGCCAAAGTACTGGAGCTTCAGCTTTAGCATCATTCCTTCCAAAGAAATCCCAGGGCTGATCTCCCTCAGAATGGACTGGTTGGATCTCCTTGCAGTCCAAGGGACTCTCAAGAGTCTTCTCCAACAGCACAGTTCAAATGCATCGATTCCTCGGCGCTCAGCCGTTATGTCTATTCAATTATTATTTTTTTTCTACAAGCTATTTCACAGTGCAGTATTAGTCATCCCTCTAATTATATTTATTTAAGTGGGGCTGAAGGACATTGTTGCCAGGAGATCTTAGTATATGTACATTTCTATCTCCTCTAACCCTCACCTTTCCATGTTGGGATGAAATAGCATTATCTCTGAGCTATGGAATTGGCCAGAGAACAGGAAATGAATACGATGCAGGACATTTTAGAACAATAGCAGTGAAATTCAGAGGAAGTTCATTCTTAGCGGAAGGACTTTAAGATCTATAAGATATAAGCTGTTTCTCCATACTGTACTTACAGCAAGACCCGGAAGACCTTGCAACCCATTGTGTCCCTTTAAGCCAGGAAGACCTCTGGGACCCTTATCACCAGGCTCTCCCTTGTCACCTCGAATACCTTGTGGGCCCTATGAAGAAAAAGAAGGACAGACAGGACATTTACCATTAAAAAACAACACTCAGTTCTTCACAAATATTGTTCAGTCTATTTACAAACATAATTCAACATGTGAAAGGTCTAAAAGCCAGGTGGGTGATACTCCCACCTCTCTTCTTAACCTTCTTTAGTTCAGCTCTCTGTTAAGTGGCTAATCTTTGTGATTGAAAATCAAAGTGTTAGTCACTCAGTCGTGTCCAACTCTTTGTGACCCTATGGACTGTAGACCACCAGGCTCCTCTGTCCATGGAATTCTCTAGGCAAGAACACTGGAGTGGCTGCCATTCCTGTCTCCAGGGGATCTTCCCCAACCTAGGGATCAAACCCGGGTCTCCTGCAATGCAGGCAAATTCTTTACCCTCTGGGCCACTGAGGAAGTCCAGTCTTTGTGATTATTTAATACCAATAAGCAGAGATTTGAAATACAGAGATTAAAAGCTGTATGTAGCAACTCTCAACATGGACTAAATTAAAAAAATATATATAGTCTATGTATTATTTGTCTTCTTAATGGACAGTCTAGACTGATCCTCCCTAAATGGTGCGCAGAAACCATCTACATGTACATACACTGGGACCTCTTGGGCCAACGGCACCAGCAGGGCCAACAGCACCGGCAGGACCCTGTGAATCAGAAAAGAAAAGCACAACTTAGCAGCCAAGCCCAAGATCCTCCTCCCTAGGCCCCCCACAGCTCCCAAGCATGGGGAGGCCAGGGGTGGAGCCCGATAAGGATGACAGCATTAAGGGGCTGGTGTTGACACACTTACCGGTTCACCACGGTTCCCATGTTTACCAGTGGGACCCACGGGGCCTTGAGGGCCAGGAGCACCCACAGCACCAACAGGACCTGCGTTACCGGGGTAACCACGCTCCCCCTATGGAAGGCAAACATGAAGCTCAGCATCAGTCTGGCGTGTACTGTAGTCCCCTTTGAAGTCACAGAACAATGACGAGGCATACTGACCTTGTGTCCGGGTTGACCATCGCGGCCTGGGGGACCGTCATTCCCAGGGTTGCCCTGTGAAGACATCACACCAGCTAAGGAACTTAGAGAGACTGCAGCCCACTGGCCCCTTACAGTTGGGCTACCTGCCTTCATTACGCCCAGTGCCTAGTAGAGAACCTGCTTTCAGGCTGTTCAAAAACAGGAACAAGAAACTTGCAAACCTAGATTTTTTTTTAGCGGTGTTTTTAATCTTTCGGCCACCTTGAAGTATGCTACTTAAAGATTTATTCCAAGTTATCTTTAGTATTTTCAGTCCTGAGAGTGGTTAGTACAACTAGACTTCAGCTCAGGCTACACAGTTGCACACAGTGATGTACTGCTAAGTTAGATTTTACAAACCAAATGTTGGACTCACATCACGACCAGCTTCACCAGGAGCACCATTGACGCCAGGATTACCGACATTACCAGGGGGACCACGGGCCCCAGGTGGGCCTGCAATGCCGAGGGGGCCAGGTTCACCCTAAAGAGGCAGAGAAGACAACATTCCTTTCACTGGATGGAGGGCTAGTCTCACTCTCCCAAAGCAGTCCCAGTCAGGGGATTCCAGTTTTGAGAGCGAAGGTAAATGGAAAGTGAGGGGCCACCTAATGGTAAGCAGTCTCATTATAGTGTCATCCTTGCCCTCCTCCTACACGCTGAGATGGTCAGTTGTAAGTACTTTGGGAATGTCCTAAACAAAGTGAGCCTCATTTCATCTGATACTCCAGATAAAATGAATTCATCAAGGTGAGAGAGTTTATGCAGATTAGATGGTTCCTAGTTACTGTCACATACTAGGTTTAATGGAATGATTCAGAACTTCCAGAGTTTCATTCTTGCTCCGGGATAAATGATGCTAGCATTTTGTACTACAAAGGAGTAAATGCAATTAGAGCTGGTATTGTTGTTAAGCATGTAAAAAAGAACAAGAATTGTTCTGCATAATGTTAAGCTGTGTCTTTCTAATGTGTCTAAGGGAGGTAGTATTAAAGCGTCTCAGTTAAGTGACATGTGATCTGTATAAAGCAATGCCATGAATAAAAAAATCTTAAGTGGAGTTATTCAGTGATCAATCTGTCACAGTTGAAGTGGCAGCTTTTAACATCTTTTATTATGTTAATGAGGATAAGAATGGTGTCAAACACTTACCACAGATCCAGCGACACCTGGTAGACCACGTTCACCTCTGGAGCCTGGGAGACCCAGAAAACCAGGAGCACCAAGAATACCTTGTGGACCTGGGGTTCCAGGAGGTCCCTAAACAGCAATAAAAATAGTGGGTATTACTGGAAGGCCCTACAGGATAATACAGGTTGGTTTGAGATTCTGAGAATCAGTTTATCCTTAGTGTAGAAAAAGGCTGCACACATGCGAAGTCACTGCAGTCATGTCTGACTCTTTGTGACTCCATGGAGTGTAGCCCACCAGGCTCCTCTATTCATGGGATTCTCCAGGCAAGAATACTGGAGTGGGCTGCCATGTTCTCCTCCAGGGGATCTTCCCGACCCAGGGATCGAACCCATGTCTTTCAAGTCTCCTGCATATTGGCAGGTAGGTTCTTTACCCCTTGTGCCACCTGGGAAATCCAGAAAAAAAGGCTAGTGACCTCCTATTAGTAGGACATATCTATGGCTATCTCTTCTCTAGTGATGACAATTAGTTTCCATTTTGGCATATATATTCCTTTGTACCTGGTTTCTCCTTGAGACCAGTGGAATGGCATTTAAAAACACGAGGTTGGGATTAATGAAGTCATCATAGAGTGAGGGAATAGAGTCATAGAATTTATGCTGGGAAGCAAAATTTTTGACCTTGGCCTCTAACTAAACCAGGTCTAGTAAAATCACATTTCAGAGGTGGCAATAATACTGCATACTGCATGTTTTAAAAAATTGGTAGCTTACTGAGATTGATTAATTTACAGTAGGATGACCACAGCGATAGACGTTTGCTCTAATCCCAGTACCCGTAAGGTACCCTCAACAGCTTAAAAGGCTCTATTGATAAAACAGCGAGTTCACTCACTTATTGTTATCTCCACCCAGTGCCTTCTGAGTATCTACTGAAGCCCTGAGACCTCAATATCTGTTGGATAGATTTCCTGGCTCAACCGAGTTCTACTTGAGAACCTGCAATACTCATCAACCAATATATGCCACATGAAGATTTATATATGGGACTTATTTCAATTCAACACAAGGTATTAAGAAAGAAGAGTCTGAAATCACTTACAGCAGTACCAGGCTCTCCAGAGGGACCCTTCTCACCAACAAAGCCAGGAGGGCCAGCGGCACCTGTCTCTCCAGTTCGACCAACTGGACCTTGGTCACCACGAGGCCCACGAAGGCCTTCTTTACCAGCAGGACCAGGGGGGCCAGGGGGGCCAGAGATACCCTGTGAGCAAATGTATGAGGTCACTTACTTTCTGTTAATCACCATGGAGCAGGGAGAGAGCAGCTGAGGTTTTAAATATTAAGATGTCAACAATTTGAAGCCACAAAATAATATCCTGGCCATTTTGGAGAAATGTTTAGACCTTTAAACAATCTTTCTAGTAGAAAGAAGCAATTTTCATCTTCCTTCCTGAGGCTATAATAAACTGAGCAACTGAGGCAGAGGGTATGGCAAATGTCTGTGAGGAAAAGCAATGCTGTGCCACAGTTGCCAGCATATTGGAATCAGAGCTATGCTGAGTTATCATAGTCAGTTGCAAATGAATGGGACTGTGGGTTTTGGAGGACTCCACTTGTTTCTTTTCGAAGAAAGCCAGTACAGGCATTTTGTTCATAATTGAGGAATCACATATGCTCCCAAGTAGGTTTAATTAAATGACTACAGGGAATGGAGATTTTTCCTGTTATGAACCTGTGAAAGGATTCCAAGAAATCAACATCTCTGCTATTTTTTTTCCCCCTGAAACCTTAACCCGAAGACTTAATCCTTGGTAATTAATTAAATTCTCTTGAGTCCTGACAGGAGAGTCTGAATCAAAATTGAATTAGAGGCCAAACCACCTTTAAATTCAGGAACAATTATACTTTAACAATGGAGGCAGAATGTTGGCCATAAAGGGTAATTAAATATAGAAATAACTGATAAGTGACTAAAACTGTCTTGATTTTTAAACAGAGACCATGCCCCTAAAAGGGGCAAGGGGACTTGTGTTCATATAAATAAAAGCCTCTTAAACTGATATTAGAAAATATAATTTCTGATGATTTTGCCTTAATGATTCAGAACAACTGATTTCAGATTAGGAAAGTCATAGCAAAATACTAGTAGCATGTTTCTCCATAGAGAGTTTCTTAACAGTTTCCTACTAGAGGCTAGGGGTTTTGGCTAGAGTAAATAAATGAAGACACGTTTGGGAAGTGATTTACTCACAGAGGGTCCAGGGGGACCAGTCCGTCCAGCAGCACCAGGGAAACCAGTAGCCCCCTAAAAGCCAAGCACATTAAAATTCCACAGTCAGCACCAACTCCAGTAATCTGGGTAAGAAGGAAAATCCTCAGTACATGTAACCAAGGATGGACCAAAGAGTAGGGAGTGACAGCGCTGGAGAGGGTATTATTTTAACCAGGACCCCAAAGACCCTCCATCTCCACACATCTTCCTGACCAGCATGGCCCAGATTGCAGTGCATGTGTTTTGCATTAAGGCTCTGATAGTTCTTTCTGAAATGCCATCAGATTATATGATGGTTATAAAGGCAAGACACTATCCTATATGCATCACTGTGTATATATTAGTAACTCTTAACCACCTGTCTGGGTGCTAAGGGAATGGACATGGAATAAGTCATTTTGTTTTCAGAGGAAGGTACAGTAAAAGACTGAGGGTATTAACTGCTGTCCAACAAGAGGAGGAAGGAGTCAGTGGAGTTCATTCCTAGGGAGCTCTGGGTCTCTAGGGAGTCAGTGTGACCCAGGGAAGGGACTTGGTCAGGCAGAAGAGGGGTGTATCAATAGAAGGATAAAAGGTACCAAAGAAATATTTTACCCATTTCACAATGAAACTACCTGGGTTTAACCTTGTTATTAGTACCTCAAGTGAAGTGGTAAGAATATACATTGCGCTGAGTTCCAGCTGGAATTTAAGTTAACATTCCAGGAACATGATGCTTAACTTCAGTATCAGAATTTCTCCAAACAGAGTTAGCTTGAGCCTCAAGACTCCCCTTATTAGAGTCCAAATTACCCCAAATTTCCAAACTCTCTTGTTGTCCCTAATAGCTTCTGAAGAAAGAAAAACGGTACAAATCCACTGTAAGTACTCACAGGGGGCCCTCCATCACCACGACTTCCAGCGGGACCAGGTGGGCCATTGGGACCCTACATGGAAACAAAGAAAGATGGGGTCAAATCACAAAACAACCTTTATAAATGTTACTCTTTTCTTCAAATGGACTATTTCCATGTCCAGTAGAAGCAAATCTAGAGATTATCTTTGTGACATAAAATTCCCACTTCAATATTACCACCTTTAGGGGGTTATCCAACAAATGAGATAAAACAATATTTATGAGACTTTTATAATATGTAAAGCGGGTACACACATGTTAACTCATTTTAAAAATAGTCTTCTATCTGATATGTTCCCTGATGTAGGCACTTGATTGATATGTGTTGTTATAAGATTTCATGGGTAACTGCCCAGGCCGTGTTGACCACTTGTGGATTCAACTTACAGACGGACCAGCAGCTCCAACGGGGCCTGTGGGACCAACAGGACCATTTTCACCCTTGGGTCCTTTGGTTCCTCTCTCCCCTTTAGCACCAGGTTGACCAGCAGCACCCTGTTGGAAAGGAACAGTTACAATTCAGGTGTTCCAGTGCACTCTATTTGTTCACTTGGGGTGTTCCTGGATTAACTTTCATCACGTGATACTCACAGCAGGACCAGCAAATCCGTTGGGGCCAGCGGGACCAACCTCACCACGTTCACCCTAGGTGGGAGAAGGGATTGCAAAATGTCTTAGCAAATCTCAGATTCATCCGTGTCTAAAAGTTATGAGTGTCCAAACGGATCTAGGTTTCTACTTACAGGGCTACCACGAGGACCAGCAGGGCCAGCAGGGCCGGCGGGACCAGCTTCACCCTACGAGGGGACCAAAAATGAGTGCATGAGTGCACCTCCCACAGATGCCCAAAGAGGTAGATGGGAAAGGAAACAGAGGTAGCCAGTGGGTTCTCTTCAGAGTTCACAATTGCATCCAGAGAGGTGACTAATCCACGCTTCACAGATAGAAATGAAATGGACTCTTACTCTGCCTAATGTTGTATTCATTTTGGAGGCTGAAGGGGTATCGGTCATAACACTTGTAGAAATATTATAAATCAGTGTCCGCAATACCAGAAGGAGGATGTTTTAATTTTTAGATGGACACGAGGCTGATCTACTTGTGGCAATTTGCACAATACAATAAATAATGTCTATTTTAAGTGGACTGTTCAATGTGAAATGGGAACACATGTATTTTATTTTATTTTTTTAAATACAATTGAAGGCTTCAGCAAAGCTCAGTACATTAGGATATTGTTAATGGGCAACCCCAAAAGACTTTCAAACAAATGATAGGGATTAAAGTATAGCTCAGATACCAGGCACATGTATAGAAAGGAAGAGAACTTTAACCACGTAGCATTTGTTCTCTGCTGCCCCATACTAACAGGTATGTTTTTAAATAGATGGGCTTTATACAAAGGCATAAGAATGAATTGCTGGGGCCCATTGGGGCCAGGGCAGCAGGGAACTTTCGATATTGCTGTCAGTCAGAGAGTTGCACGTCAGTGAAAATGCATGCTTACCCGGTCCCCATTGGCTCCAGCAGGGCCAGGAGCACCCACAGCGCCAGGAGCACCCTAGACCCCAAAAGAGAAGTCTTGTTAATAACACCCCGTACCATCAGAAGGGACACTTACCCTCTCCCCTTGCTGTGCTTATTCAGTGGTGGAACACTTGGGACACTCAGGATAGACATCAAGAAAGCCTTTGATGCACTTCAGTTCTAATTATCAAGGCATCAGAAGCCACTCCCAGGAGTAGAGTTACCGCAGTGGTGAAGGTCATGGAAATGTCTAGGTGATGGCCAGATTAGGAACTGCAGAGGTCTGAACTCTCTGCTCTTTTAAAATTCCCTGGAGGGTAGCCAATGACTAGCCTTGTTAAGAAGAGTTAGGACTGTGTGATTCAGAGACAGGACTATGATGAATGTGTCCCAGAACTGAGGGAGAGGTGAGAAGAACCAAAGGGGCTTATGGCCCGGCAAAGCCATGATGCCAGTATCTAGAGTAGGATTATTATACCTTGATGGGACTATCATTGGCACCTCCATGCCATTAACAGTTAATCTTGGGGCTGCTCTTAAATGATAAATTCTTAGGGTATATAGAACCTTGTTCGAGGATATGGCTTCTTAAAATGTAAGAATTACTGCTTTTTTTTTTTTTTTTCTAAAGCCCTATGATAGTTTAAACAATAATTTAATGTTCTATTAAACCCAGAGATTTGGGGATGGTAGTTTGTACTCGGTGCAGTTAAAACTAAGGAAGGGAGAAAATTCATAATTTTCATAATTTTCAAGGGAGTAAGTCCTCTTCTGAATTTTTCTTTTGGAACATGTAAAATGATGTGATTGGAATACCCTTTCACTAACCTTGACTCCCTCTTTTGTCAGTTCTATTTTGGAAAGCTTCTCAACTCAAATGGAGTGAAATGTTTTTTTTTTTTTTTTTTTTTTTTAAAAGCAAACCAATATAAGTACAAACAGAATTCTACTCACACGAGCACCATCTCTGCCTGGGCTACCAACGTCACCTCTGAGACCAGTTTCACCCTAAAAGTATAAAGCAAAAGCAACTTTTTATTTCCCAACCAAACTTTTGAATCAAAATTGAAGTTTTTTTTTTTTTCTACAGAAGAGGCTATAATAACTTTATTCCTTTAAGATCTTTGGTAATGTTTTGATTTCCTACCATATTCTAAAAAATCGAATGGAAATATTCATTTGATAGAAATATGGAAGGAAAAATAACAACAACAAAAAATTCAAGTCTCTTTCCAGATTAGTGTTAACTACTCTTTACTAATTTCCATGCACCCTCCTGAAGCGTAATCAAGTGAGGTACAAACACACGTGTGCAGAATTATAAGGCAACAGCACAAGGGGCTTCGGCGGCCGATCCCTCTTATGGCATAAGTAAGGCAGCAGTACAGTGGACAGCTGTTCGATATAGCTTCTTCCCATTAATTAGGGCAGGCAGAGGCATTATTATTAGTGGCATTAAAATGAGCCTCATGTATTACTCAACACCATCTGTTTGCGTGAAATTCCATGGTAGCAAGGAATTTTGCCAGATTGGTGAGTTTAGAAACACGTAGGTGCTAGGTGGCAGAGGGAAATGTATACAGATGGATACCAAAATGCTACCAGACCACCTGCCAGGAACTGTTTAAAAAAAAAAAGGTTAACCTTGTGCAGCCTTGTTTGCTAGAGTTCATCAACAGTACGTGTTAAGGCCCAACGCCCAGACAGTACCTTTTCTCCCTTGCCTCCAGGAATGCCAGCCGCACCCCTCTCTCCTGGGAGTCCACTAGGACCAGATGGACCAGCAGTGCCTGGAGCACCAACCACACCGGGTTCGCCCTTGAATCAAACACATGCGAAATCGATTATTTCTGTGGTTAAAAAGAAAAAAGTGGAGAGACAAACTCTTGAAGGGTTCCAATTGATACATTTAATGGACAGCATTCTCTCCTGCTTAGAGAGACACAAAGGAGGCCTACAGAAAGAGGGAGGCTCTAAGTGAGGGAGATGCTGTTAATGACCCGGGACTGAAGAGAAGTGGGGGGGTGGGAATGGGTGCCGCCAAGTTTTCTATAACCTGCTCTTAAAGGAAGGCCAGGCCTGCAGGAGAAGAGAGGACGACAATGGGAAGCAGAAAGTGAAGAATGTGTGCCCACAAACATGTTTCAAGGTGAAGTCTCTTAGCCTAGACAGGAAATGGGGAAAGAGACCTCATCAACCAGGGAGATGTTTACATTTTAATCTTCTTAAGAGTGGGGACTATAGCTTCCATTTTTCTATAACGCCTTACAATTCCATGTACTTAAAACCTGTTGACTGGCTTCTGAGATAAAACCCTTTGAAAGTACTTTCTCAGAGAACCAATATTTCCATTCTTCCTTCCTCTCGCCCTCTTACTTGTTATTTTTTCCAATATCCTTCCATATACCAAAATAGCTTTTTATAGTGACTCTTTACCCCTTAAAGGTAAGAATCAGAAGTAGTATAAATTGCCTTCTCTTTACTGTGGTTGAAGTAATCTATTTTTCAGAAATGTATAATTCCATCTATTTTAAGATCTAAATCACAGGTTCTATTTTGAAAAGCAAGTTTTCAGGCTTAGGTTTTGGAGATGAAAGTACTGTCCAGTTAGTTTTTATCATCATAAATTCTCTTATTAAAATTTAGTTATTTTTTGAAATTTTACTCTAGGATGTTGGGAAAGTAAAATTTCATTCTCTAAAACTTGTGTCCAGATATACATGGTGTTTCTAGATTAGGACAAAAGTATGAATAGTGTGATAAGAAAAGAGTAAAAACCCATACTAATTCATTTATGTGTGCAGAACACTGGAGTTTTGCTTCCTTTGGAAGAATTTGGGTCTACTAGAATCAGACTGAAGCGACTTAGCAGCAGCAGCAGAATCAGGCTGTTATTTACTGAGGTGGAAATCATTACTGTACTGAAGGCAAATTTTAAAAATCTGAGAAATAATTCATTTACTATTGTAAAGGATTTTACTTATTCTAGAGCGTACCGGGCCAAACCAGCAATATAGAATATCACATTTTACCTTGTTACCATCAGGCCCTGGGGGTCCAGAAGGACCTCGGCTTCCAATAGGCCCAGTAGGCCCAGCAGCACCACTTTCACCTGGGGGCCCACGCTCTCCCTGTGGGAAGGAATCAGAACAAGTGTTGTGCTGTTCGTCATTTTTCTGAAATATCATGTTATACATCAGAGTTCATGCTTGTTTAGCTTCTGAATCCCAGTTCTCCATTTACAAGCAAATTACAATTACTTTCCCATAATTTCTCTACTGGTAAAACAAAAGGATGGGATGAGATAATCTCTAAGGTTTTATTCAGTTCTAGTGATCTATGGCTACAAAGTCAAAATCTGTTGCCCCTTGGGTATAATGTTCAACTTTTAGAATTCATTTCCTCTTTTTAGTCTTTTTCTGCAATATTAATAGGTCCATAGGTTAAAAACAGATGCCAGTGATACACAGTATTCAAAGGGAAACATTGTATCATTTCCAGTGAAAAGCAATACCAGCTGTAAATAAGGTTACATATCCTCATATCTATGTTCTCTTTTTACAACTGCACACAGGGATGTAACAGGTATAAATATGTATGTATGAGTGTATGTATATATATATAAAACAATATATACATGAAATGTATATATTTGTATATATGTCTATTTATTTTTCTACCTATCTAAACATGTCCCAATTTGCATGTAAATATCACTACAACATAGTATTCTATGGTTCAGAATATTTAACATGTAAGTCCAACTGTAACTGTTTCAAAGACCTTTGTTACAATTTGGTTCTGTGGTCCTGAAGAAATGAAGTTGCTCTCTCCTGTGTGACTCTTTGCAACCCCATGGACAGTAATTTAGCAGGATCCTCTGTTCATGGAATTTTCCAGGCAAGAGAACTGGAGTGGCTTCCCATTTCATTCTCCAGGGGATCTTCCTAGTGGTCTTATATCACTACATTTGTGTGGGCATCCCAGCTCTATGGTAACTAGCTACATAACAGGATACTATAGGGGCCAACTAATCTTTCCAGTTAGTCTAATGACCACAGACAAATTATATAAATTTACTGAATTTTTAAAATAAGAGTAGGCTCATGATTTCAGATTTTAGGCTTTGAGTACCAACAAGCATTGGAAAAAATTGACTTTAAATCTTAATAGGATATTACTTTTCCTTAGCTCAGGTCAAGCCACTGTCATATAAACATATCTCACATGTATGTATAAGTCACTTAATATAACACATATATTAGTTCACTTATGTTTTTTATACCTTGTGGATTTTTAATAAGACATATGAGCAATTAGATGCAAAAGTCTATTATCAATTTAGAAATCGATTTGACTACAGAAGAGTATTGGAAATTTGTTGTTACAAGGTCATCAGTAGTTTTTAGAAGAAAGCACAATATTTGTTTTAAAAATATTGTCAGGAGTTTATGAAAGTAATACTTACTCTTGCACCAGCAGGGCCAGGGAGACCAAATTCACCAGGGATACCCTAGGCAAAACATGGGAATAAGTAAAGTATGACATTTACATATTTTCTCTAGATCCACTTATGTTTATGATGTTTAGAAAATTTTTGAAAGAGTAAAATAAAGCCAAATGCGCTCTACCTCCATGAGTGTATAAATACACAGGCTATTAGGAACAAGGAAACTTTCAGTGGTATATGGAAAGATTAAAAAAAAAAAGTGAGAATTCCACTGATATGAAAGATAGATCTCCCCTAGAATCTGGTAGCAGAAAATTTTAGTTTCTCATTATTTAGTGTATTGCTTTTTTAAAGGTGACAAAAGACTGTTCTCCTTTGATAATATAATAAATAATGATGATGAACAGTATCAGACATTGCCTATTTTTAGTTCTATAACAGACTGCTCTCTTAATAGAAACAATCATATTCTGCCCATTACCTAGTTAATTGTATACCCAAGTGTGTCTCCTTTATTACTGACCAGCTGTCTCCTTAATGTGCCCCACTGTTGACAAAGGAGAACAGGCCACAGAATGTAACTGAATTGAAGCACATTCATCACAATTATAGATAAAATGACTCAGAGCTCATGCCCTGATTGTGAATAGCGGTGTCATGTCTGAATGCCAAGAAAAACATTAAAAGCAATTTTTCAGGGCCTAGTTTGATGGAAAATCAGTGCATTGACTTCTTTTCTATGGAGAGGGAAATAATCTGTATTTTAACATTACTGAGAACAATACAAAAAAGTAAGGCTATTAAACGGAATGTTCATGATATATTTCACTTCCATAATGTGATGTTTCATTCAATCCTTAAAACAAAGTAATTTGAATGAAAATGAGTAACTTGGCTCATTCTCTCCAACAGTACCCGCATACGTGGAGCACTATCATTAACGCATGAAATATGAAGTTTCCTTTTGTATATCATAATTGTACTGCAGTAGGATATTAAACAGAGAAAAAATCCCAAGTTTAGGTAAATTTATGACCACTTGTTTTACTCACCCTTTCTCCTGGTTTGCCAGCTTCACCAGCTGTGCCTGCAGGGCCAGGCAGACCCTAGATGAAAAAAAATACAAACCTCCATCTTTATGACTATATTTGGGGGATTTTCTAATAACTGGTTTTGGGGGGAACTATCTAATGTCAATATGATCACTAACCACTGTGTGTTATGAAGGGATTACAGAAAAGTCTGCCTGGAAAAACATGTACCCTTCTTTGCTTCAGTTCTTTTTAAAAAATTTTAATTGGAGAATAATTGCTTTACAATGCTGTGTTGGTTCCTGCCAGTATTGTAAATCAGCCGTAAGTATACATAAATCTTCTTCCCCTCGAGCCACCCTGTCTCTGCCACCCCAATCCCACCCCTCTAGGTCATGACAGAGCACCAGGCTGGGGGTCCCTGTGTTACACAGCAGCTTCTCCTCATTTGCCATCTATTTGCTTCAGTTCTGAATTCATGTTCTGTGTGGTGAGGGAGAGTGGTATAGTGATTTACAACTGGACAGTCTGACCAAAGTAACCATACGGACCCTTAGTCTGTGTGTTTTAGCTGACTTACCTGGAAGCCTGGAGGACCAGCAGGACCTTGTTCACCCTTTCCACCTTGGACACCCTGAAAGTGATAGGAAAGATTACATAGAGGCATATGCCACCCTTGCTTTCTAGCTACGTAACTTTCAGACTGGAGGAAAAACAGAAATGGCCATATTTGTGGGATTGGATTCATTTTAGGGCAGAATAGGACAAGAGTGGGAGAATACTCACCTGTGGTCCAGGGGGTCCCTGAGCACCATTGTTGCCATCAGGACCTGGAGCACCCTAAAATATTTAGCAGAAAGGCTCAGTGTTAGTCACTCCTGAGTCAGACAATATAAGGTTCCCTAAAGCACGTGTGACTTCCTCAAAACAAAGCTTGACATTTTAACTTGTATTAAATATACTGTGGGTCCCCAACTGAAGCCCAAATACTGCCTACTGACTTTTTGATACGGCTTACGGGAAATCCATGGATGAGGGGCAACTTAAGAAGGCCAGAGAATGCTACTAGCGTATTCATAGCTTTTAAATCCCAAAATGAATTAAATAAAAGTCAAAAGTATCCATAAATATTTCTGACTTAGTATACATTCTGATTCATTCTATAGCTCATCGCCTTCTAAGTGTGGTTAAAGAGAAAAGATATTTTTTGATTGTAAAAGGAACCTTGGGGGTACCATCGTAGAAAGAAAGTGATGGAATGATATGCAGTGGCCTCAAAGATGTGTTGTTGTTCAGTAGTGTGCGACTCTTCGTGACCCCACGGACTGCAGCATGCCAGGCCTCCCTGTCCTTCACTATCTCCTGGAGCTTGCTCAAACCTATGTCCATTGAGTCGGTGACGCCATCCAGCCGTCTCATCCTGTCGCCCCCTTCTCCTCCTGCCCTCAATCTGTCCCACCATCAGGGTCTGTTCCAAGGAGTGTATCCTACGGGAATAAATACCACGTGGATAGAGCCACACAGAAATGAGCACCTACCCGAGGGCCAGCAAGACCAGCATGACCTTTTTCACCAGCTTTGCCAGGATCACCCTATAATAAACATTTTAAAAACAAACATTTAATGTCAAATTAACCATGACAATTCTGAAATATGGATATCTTGTTTTTTTTTTTTTTTTAAGCTTCCTCATCCTTGAATTCTGTTACCTAAGGCATGACCCACCATTGTGCAGCCCTAGATTACAATAAGGCCCACCTGTGTCCGCAGAAGTAAGCAACTCAGGATGTGAATTTTCACAATGATACACTGGAGGTCAGCTTTTAATGTGGTAAATGGTAAATTGCAGTTTTCTTGTGTTGAAAGGGACCCCTTGAGGTAGAGGGGACTGATGCCAGAGAGAAATGAGAGTTTTGATGACATGTGATGCATGAAAGTGCTGGGGGAGAGGAAGTGATAGTGATTCTTACAGTGGGGCCTTTGGGTCCAGGGAATCCTATGTTGCCAGGCTCTCCTCTTGCTCCAGCTGGGCCAATGGGTCCAGGTCTGCCGTCAATACCAGGGAGACCCTGAAACCAGAGTTTCATTCAGCATCCTGTTGCTGAATGTAGTTCATTCAGCATCTACAGGTTCTCACAACCTCAGGCTTGCGATTCTGCCATGGGATGAAACAGAATCCTCTTCCGAATGCATAGAACTTCTTGTAGACGCTGTCAGGAAGTCATGAAGCCATTTTCCTTTTCTGAGTAGGATGCCAGCACCCAAGTCAGTCTCCTCTGTACACAATTCCCCCCTCCTTCTCTCTTTTCCAGACCTTATCACCATCTTCAATTTTCCCAGCCCTGTTTTTCTTTTCCCTTTTGCTCCTGTGATCATTTGGACTCTGTAATTACAATCTATTACTTTGCATTCCCAGATATATGTGTGGCTGACACTTATTTTCAGTACAAACGTCTTCGTGTGTAAATAAGCTACAGAATAGACTTGATAAGGGCGCAATAAGTGTCCTTGCAAAATATAAGTGATACTTACCACAGGACCTTCTTTACCAGCTGGGCCAATATTTCCAGGGGAACCTGGGAAACCCTGTAAAACAAATGCGGATGCCTTCCTATTGGCACTTTCACACATGTGCTCAAGGTTCCCATGAATTGAAATGTCACCAAAGCACTTTTCTCCCAATTTTTGTTTGTTGCCTTAGAGCAAAAATTAGGGATATTAGCCCTAGCCAGGAGGTATGAAAAAGCTCTGAAAATTTTCTTCATTCTATTTTTAATGACTTTCCTTCTATTGAATTTTAGTGCAACTGACCCATTTAAAGGTATCTCAAGAAACGGTTGAACAATACTGTATGGGCAAAACATATGTGTTTTTCTATCTTGTAATAGAAAAACAAATACTACTAGTAAGCAGTTTTCAAAGTGGATTTTTTTTTATTGCTATGTTTGGTGTCTTTATTACTTATTTATGGTACAATTACAGTTGATACCCATCCATAAGAGATAATGGAGGCAAAAAATTACTCTATTGCTATGGATTAGAGTGTCTACAGCTCTAAAGGTCATTTCTCCATGGCTAGTGTGATGCTGAATACATTACAGCACTTTGTGATTGCTAGAAAAATGACTCACTTATGAATCTAATAAACTGATAATGTATAGTCCTAATACATTTCGTGAACACCTTATATAAAACTCACAAATTGAGATAAAAGATTCATGCTGATAGGAGAACCAACCTAATTTGGATGTATTAAAATAAAGCTATTCTTCCAAAACTCTCACAGCCATTGTATCAAGTAATAAATAGGACATTTATGAACTAACTAAATTCATCAAAATATCTACTGGGCTTCGATAAAGTTAAATTAAAAAGAGAACTGTCAGCAAGTTTACTAACAAATTAACTTTTGATTTTTTTTTTAATTGTTGTCTTCAAATATTAATCATCCCTTTAAAAGAGGAAACAGTGCCAGGTGTGACTTTCTCAGAATCAATCTGAAACTTACTCGGGGTCCCATGAGGCCAGGCTCTCCAGGGCGACCAGAATCTCCATTGGGACCTCGCACACCAGCAGGGCCAGTTGCACCACGGCTACCAGCAGGGCCCTATTTAAAAGAAGAGGGAGGGGAGCTTGCTAAAGCCAATGTCATACCCACCGCCAGAAGCACCGAGTTCCTTTCCAGGACATGAATAATGGACATCTTACCATGACACCAGCTCTGCCGTCCGCTCCAGGTAGACCACGAGAGCCTGGATTTCCCTAGAACAAAGTACACGAAACACAGAAGAAAATCAGAGAACATGCTTCCATCAGGTAGAGTAGAGTTTATTGAAACGTGGCACACATGCAAGAAATCTTGATGCCCTTCAGCGGGGGATGCAATAACAAACCAAGCCAAAAAAACTTCCTCCAAACCCCGAAGGAATGTCTGGGAGAAGCATTCTGCAAAAGTAGGTCAACCCTGTTTCCAGACCAATTTTATAACATGTCAACTTGAGAGGCAGTGATTTAAGACAGCAGGTGGAAAGCAGATGCCTCTTTCCTCTAGAAAATGCACTTGGTAATTCTAACCAAATCCCAGTGAAGGAGTGCCTCTGGCGTGTCTGGGTGTCAAGAACGTTTGGAACCTACCCTCAGCCCAGGAGGTCCTGGGGGGCCAGCGGGTCCGATTTCTCCAGTGGAGCCTCTCTTTCCTTCTTCACCACTGGGGCCAGGAGGACCTGGCTGCCCAACAGCGCCCTATTTAATTAAAAAAAGAAAAAATAAAAGAAACGCAGGAAAATAAAATTTGTCTTTACATCCAGCTAGAGAAAAGTAATAACTTAAAAAAAGTAGAAGTATTACTTTTTGGATTGAAACAGTAGTAATTCCATAAAATTGTGACTGCAGAACTACTCACAGGCTCTCCCTTGTTGCCGCTCTCTCCTTTCGAGCCAGCTGGGCCGGGCTCACCCTAGGGTCCAATACAAAACAGTGGTCAAATGACAGACATCTGTCACAATCCTCTCTGGGAGACAAACATCAGGGACTGTTCGTGAGTCAAGGTAGCGCAAGCTTTAGTTGTCTGTGAAATACGCTCAGTTCACATGTAAACGACCTACAAGGGAACAGTCTTGACTTGAAAGGAGGAGACTGGTGCAACAGAGATGTGCCTCCCAGACCTCTGCGTGATGTTCCAGGAGAACAGGAGGGGTGAGCGTGTGTGTGTGTGTGTGTGTGTGTGTGTGTGTGTGAGAGAGAGAGAGAGAGAGAGAGAGAGAGGGGAAGACAGTATACATACAGGTGCCTGAACTTATAGAAAAAATACAAATTAAAAATGCTGGCGAGAAAGAGAATGATTACACGGCAAGTGGAAGTCCAGATGGGGATGAAATGTTGATAGGGACAGCATTTCAGAACGAGGGGAGCATCAGCCACGACCACTTACAACGAGTCCTCTGGCGCCAGTAGCACCAGCAGCGCCAACAGGGCCAGGAATACCCCGGGGTCCAGGGAGGCCGGGAGCCCCAGCAACACCGGGAAGGCCCTGGGGAGGAAAGGCAGCAAGGTCCATCACGAGACAATGAGAGACAGCGCCCGTTAAACACGTTTAAAGCCACAGTGGCATAGTTTAGCCATATACTCACAGCAGCACCCTTAGCACCAGGAAGCCCGTTGGCTCCAGGGTTGCCCTGTAAGGGAAAGGAAGGGAGAAGGATACGGTTCATAGGAGTATTTCTGTTCTCCTATGATCCTGCCTTCACTCTTTCGTTTCCTTCCTCCGGCTCGGTCAGGTGAACAATGGCTACTTACAGGAGGTCCAACGGGGCCAGAAAGGCCTGGAAGACCCACTTCACCACGGGGACCCGCGGGACCAGCAGGGCCAGGGTTACCAACAGGTCCAAGTTCACCCTAAAAGCAGGAATAGACACCGAGGCATTGGTCAGCAAAAAATGAGACAGCATATCTCTGGTTTTAGGTCACCAAGTTTTATGACATTTCTTCAGAATTGCAGTAATTTCCTTCATGAGGTCTGGTACCACAGATAATTCCAAGAGCAGAGAAGCCCGGCAGGCTATAGTCCATGAGGCCACGAAGAGCTGGGCACAGCTGGGTGACTGAGCACGCACCCCAGTCGTGGGCTTGCATTTCTCTTTTTCTGGTCCATTTTGACCATCCTGGCTACCACTGCTATCTACATCTTCGTCTGTCTCTCTTGATAGAGACTCTGGATCTCCACTACTCAGTTCCAGCTCGTCTGAGAGAGTACGCCAGAGGAGCCCCATGGAGTCAGTTTCCACGCTACCATCCTTATCTATGCCCACCGTGCTCAGGGCACAGAGAGAATCCGTTTCAGGCTCAGAGAGAGAAAACCAGCTCTTCTGTATCCAGTCTGAAGGAAGGACTAATGAAGCTGCTGTTCTGTAACCGGCTACTTGCAAACATAGTCCCCTTCTTTCACATCACAATAGAAAGTGTCCAAGTAATGGCAGTGGTCACTGGCATCCTTACCTTGGGGCCAGGAGCACCTGGGAAGCCTGGAGGGCCGGCAGACCCAATGGGACCCTGAAATCACAGGAGAAGCTGGTGAGAAGTTTCCTCCCAGTAAATTCCCAAAACAGTAACCGAAAACTGAAGCGGCTTAGAGTGGTGGGGTCACAGTTAATGTTGGCCAAGAGAAAACTGACAGCTAGTCTGTGGTCAATGGTATATTATCAGAGGGAAGACATCCCAGGGATCCCAAGTGAGGTAGACTTTATTTTACATATCAATTACAAGCCTCGAAGATAGTAGTTCTTATAAGCAGACCCTTCAGAGAACATTTGGCAAGGTGTCTAAAATGGCATTATTTAACAAGGAATTAATAAAGAAGACAGCTCCATCCCACACTCCCAATCCTTCCAAATTCTTCAGTGTCAAAACTTACAGCAGGACCCACAGGACCCACACTTCCATCACTTCCACGGGCACCCTATGAAGAAAAGAGAGGAGAAAAAGTCAAGTGCAAAGTTAAATGGCATATATTAGAAGCTTTCAAAAAAGAATAAAAAAGAACCAAGCTGGAAGCACTCACAGCTGGGCCAGGGGCACCAACACGTCCTCTCTCACCAGGAAGACCACGGGCTCCCTAGAAGCAGAAATATTTCCAGTGAAAGCCAGAATTGCTAATTCAAGGAAAAGTCACAGGCATCACTTGCTTTTTCCCAATTTCTAACATACGCAAGAATCCACTGGAAATAAATAGGTCTTGTTCTAATTCCAACTGAAAGGTAATGGATTTCAATTAACTAGGCAGAAGGCTATTAGAAAAATATCAAAGAATACAATGCCAAGGGAAATGGTAATTAGCAAAAACATTAAAGAAGTTCCAGTTTGCAAACAGTGTACACATTTTTTTATTTACAGTAAAGTAATCAATACTTACTGTTTGACCTGGAGTTCCATTTTCACCAGGGGCACCAGGTTCACCCTACATGGAAAAGGAGGATTGAGTTTTTATTCATTTCATATATATATATATATATATATATCTTTTTTCTGATTGGGTAATTTTTACACAATCACTTCAGATTTCAACCGTTCATGTATTCATGTAACGTTTCTTACATAGACTGTTTCTCAATTATGCCGACCACATAAGTTTAAAAAATGTATAAAATATGGGTTTTTATTTAGATAATGTAAGATACCACAGTATTAGGGAGATATGGTTGCATGTTATTTACCCTTTCCCCAGTTTTCCCCTTAGATTTTGGATATCATTTAGACGAGGTTTATGTATTAGGAACGGTAACACGAAAAGAGAAAATAGGGTAAATCGCTGGCAGCATATTTACCCTTTTTAAAGTTATTTTGAACATAATATTTTTACTTTTATAAAATATGCATGAAAATTCAGAGTTTCCCAATATTTTATAGAGCTGTATTATTTCCAAGCTACCTTCTTGAGTAGAAACCATGGTGGTGGTGGTGGTAATCTAATACTATGGCATGTGAAAAGGAACTTTCCTTCAAGATAATCTAATTTAGATATAGAAGAAACCTGGTCTGTGAGACCATTTAAGATGCTTCATTTCTAGAGTTTTTATCTGAAGTGTCTTCTTTGTGAGTAAGCCCTAGAGTGGGAGTCAGGAATTCTAGCCTGTGCCCTTCTACTAGATGTGTGACTTTGGGCAAGTCACTCACTCTCTTTAGGCCTCAGTTGCCCACATCTGCAAAAGCAGAGAGCCTCCAAGGCTCCTTGCAGCCTTAGCATTTGATGGTGCTGTGATTAGCAGTCTGAGCTATTATCTTAGGCTCTGGGGAGGGGAAGTTTGACCTTATCCATTTGTGTGGCAGCTGCAAAGTTAGAACATATTCTCCATATTCATGTTCATTTCTGGTCCCACTAGTATTCGTTACTCATTAATTTGTAATTACGTTGGTATTCACTTTAATATCACATTATCTCCTTAATAGAAGAGAGAACATTTTATAGTTGAAAACGCTGTCAGAGAAGAGCCGGGCCAAGAGATAACACACTTCTGAGACTTTAATTACCTAATTAAAATTTTTTTGAGTGTGCACAGATAAATCACAGGAAAGAGGTTGAAAAGTGTATTGTGACATGACTGTACCTATCTAATTAGTGGATGGCAAAGGGGAATTTATAGTTTAACAGAGTGTTCTAATATCTGATTATATGTTTATTTACTTTTATTTTGGCTGCAGAGAACAACTGAAATTACAGGAGGAAAGGAAATGGAGGAAGAAACTATTGACATTATTTTTATCTTAATCATTTAATAGGTATTAAATTAAATGAATATTATTAATAATTGGCCTTTTGTTATAGAATCCCATAGTCCTGACCATTGAGGGATATGAGTTGCCTTCAGTAAAACGTATTTTTTGATGGTGATAGGAAATTAAAATCGTTTTAAAAACAAGACTTCTGATTTAGTATTTACCTTCACACCTGGAGCACCAGGCTGTCCCTTCAATCCATCCAGACCATTGTGACCCTGAAAGGCAAATCCTCGTGATTAAAATGCTATTCCATTACAGTGATCGGTCAACTCAAACATCTTTTATCTTTGCAGTTACTGTTTCTCTAAGAACCTTGTGACTGCTTCAGGAGAATGTGAAGTCCCAGTGCCTCAGCCCCCGACAAACTCCCTCTGTTGCCCTAGGTAAGTCACGAAACCTCCCTCACTTGAAAGAGAAGCATGAAGAACGAGATGCTCTCTCATGTACTTTCCATCACTGATAATTTTATGATCTTCAGATGGCTTTAAAGTTGCACCCATTTTATAGTTTTCTCTGTAGGATCCTCACTTCTTGGAAGCTATGAAAAGACTTAAAAGAAAAAAAAAGGCTGCATTCCACTTTACTTTCTGGCCACCTTCCTCTTTAACGCTCTCTCCACTTGGGCACATTCCAGGAATTTGGAACCAATATGTGCTATCCAGATGTTTAAAGGTACCTGAGGGGTTTACTAAAAGTAATCAACATCTTCTCTTTGGGGGGTAAAGAAGGTGCTCACCCTAATGCCCTTGAAGCCAGGGAGTCCAGGAGTCCCAGGAAAGCCACGGGCACCCTACAAAGAAACAGAGATGACAGACGACACTGTTATCCTAAATAAAAAGATCCTGATTTCTTCCCTCCAGAGGGTTTCTTCTCATCAAAGTCCAAGCTTGGAATCGAAGATTAGCATATGTGTAAGCACAGAGAGGTGATTAAGATGCTATAATTTGAGTAACTAATCCTACGATACTCTTAGAACCCACAATTTAGTTGTTTACAGTAGGCTTACTGTCCTTAACGTTACATTATTAGCATTCATAAAAACTATGCATATTTAACTAGGCTCCTTTATTTGTTGGATGCCCCCAGTGAGTGTCGTAAGTACAACATCTACATTGCCACTTGGTCTGATTCTAGTTTTAGCAATTATTTTATACATGAGATACCTCTGATGTTCGGACTAAATGCTGTTACAAAAAAAAAAAAATCTTACCTGTGGTCCAACAACTCCTCTCTCACCAGGTCGTCCAGGTTTTCCAGGGTGACCCTAAAACATCAAAGCATCATAGGGTAAACCTTTTCTTAGTAAACTATCAGATCAAAGTGAGGATGTCTTGGTTTTTCCAGTAGGGGGAAAAATGCATTATATAAAAATGTGGATCCAGATACATGTCTAATTAACAATGATATTTCCTTAAATACAAGAAAATTAATCATTTCATTAAAACATTATTTTCCATATGGGGAGGATTACATCAGGCATATTCAGTTTTTGGCAGAATACTTCATTTGAATCTAGAAATTCTATTTGAGGCAGGAGTATTTAAATGGTACACTTGGAAATGCTTAAGAGTAAATAAATACTTACATCCTCACCAGCTTTGCCAGGAGGGCCAGGTGGGCCACGAGCACCAGCAGGACCCTAGGAAAACAGAAGACCCCTCATTTTGTTAATGCTAAACCTTTTGAAAAAAATACTTATCACACAGGGGGAAAAGTACTCACAGTCTGACCAGGTTCACCAGGCTCACCAGGAGGTCCCTGGAAACCTTGCGGGCCCTACAAGAAACGCAGTAAGTCACATTCCAAGCCTTTATTTAATTCTCTGTCTTCTTTACATAAGAGAGAGTACAGGCTCCCGGTACTTACAGGGGCTCCAGAGGCCCCAGGAGGGCCGCGAGGTCCCATCAGCCCCTGTGAAGAGGACAGACGCAGTTAGCACTGGCAAGTCATCCTGGCTTTGGGGTGGGTTAGACGGGACTAGCTCGGCAGTGCCGCGGTCTGTGATGCACCAGTCAGCAGAACTGTCCTGGTTTCATTTCGTAAGTTTTTCTCCCTCCCAAGGAAGCATTTACTGACCCAAGTTTCTTCCACTGTTTCTCTGCCTTTGCTTTCACCTTTTCTCCTAACCCAGAACATAACTTGGTGAGATGGCATGGCCACCGGTTCCTGAAATTCGTGTGCAACTGAGCATACTGAGATTCTTCTAATGAAATGAAGAAGAATGTCTTTGCATGGTACAGAATCTACAAGTACCGTGCATTCAGCCAGTGAAGCATTTCCATCTGGATTTCCTTGATCATATGTCATCTCCTCATATCATACCTAACTAAGAAACTGGTGTTTTTCTTGCCACAAAGGACATAAATTGCAAAGGATCAAAAGTCTTTCTTAATGATTAGAGGGAGGTTATAATTTTTTGTTTAATAATCTTATGTTATAATCTTATGGCTCCATTAAAGGCTATTAGTGGCTGCTGAAAATGTCAAACAAAAGTGGATATAGTAAGGGGTGAAGGGAAAATAAAATACTATTGAAATGTCCTACTGGAAGAATCTATTATATGTTACTATCATTGAAAACATGGCTCAAATGGCAGCAGACTGTTCTCCCCTTGGTTCTTCATTCTGTGGCACACAGAGTCAGACCAAATGTTGCTGATTTGGGAGCTGCATACAGCGGTGAGCTCCCTTTGCAAGGCCCATGAAATTTCTTCTGCAAGGGCCATGCCTCTAACACTGAAAATATTGCACAAACAAGCCTCAGGTAATTTGTCTATGGGGACTCTGCAGTCAAGTCGGCCCCACTGTATTAATGCCCAGAGTGAAACAATACAGATTTTATTAAAAGCACATCATTTTAATTATAAGAATTATGTTTTTTTTTGCTTTTAGAAATTGCTTCCACGTTAAAAGAAAAACTGTCACTATTCAATCAGAATAATATTTTCAGGGGTACGTTAAAAAATAATTTTCCTTGGCACCATGAATTTTTAATTATATTTATTCATTTTTTCCATGTATTTGCAACAATTTCATTTACATAAAAGGGAGTTTATTTTGTGGAGGCTGTTGGGTAGAGGATGATTACTCATTAATTCAGAGAAGAACCCTTTGGGGTTTTATAGTTATTGATTTTCCAACATGGAAATTTATTTTAATGCTTTATTGCTGCCTGTCTTGCCTGTTTGTGAAACAAATATCTGTTGATTACATATGTCTGTGAATACCTGTCAATATGCAAGCTTAAATTATATTTCACTGATATTCAAAAGTAAAACATAACGCTTTCTGCCCACCAGAAAGATATTCCAAAGTCAGGGAAATCTGAATCCATATTAACTTTCCAGACTTATGTAGGTTTTTTTTTTTTTTAATTAATGAGTTACTTTTTTTTTTTTTTAGCTTCTTCTTGAGATATGGGTATGGCTTTTCATGTCCAGGATTAGCTGAAATGGCTAGTTTCAAATATCCAATATAAACAAAGCCAAGAGAAAATCTCTACTTCCTCATTTCAGCTTTGAATGCTTTAAATTACCAGCAAAATCAGGAAATTGGAAATCATCAATTAAAGGCATATTCTCAAGTGAGAGTTTTAATTTACAGAAAATATTGTCTTGCCCTTACAGTGTACTAGCTTATTGCAGACCATTAGCTACAGCAAAACATCTTTTGAAGACAGAGCATTGTATACATTGTCCAAGTAAAATTTATATTTTAAGGACTATCTTAACTTTGGGCAGAAAAATACTTTTGTTTGCGAATAATTAATTTAAAAAATCACTAAATTATGTGTGGATATGTTCTAAACTGCAGTGTTTAATCAACTTAATATTTTTACTTGTAGCAATTTCCCCCTCTATTTTATACATACGAGTATATATTTTGCATTTTCTTATCAGTATTTTTTTTCCCTAACAAAACTCACTAATGCTTGTGAGAAGGTTTACTTGTAAAAGATAGACTTTTATCACCACAGTCATATTCTCTCCGATACTGATTTATAATTAATCAGACTTTAAAAAGAATTTTTTTATCAAAAGTGGATAAAAAGAAACATTTCCTATGTTATTAATTCCTTGAGAGATGGTGAGAATCTGTCACATTCACTGTTTGTATCCCAAAGGCATAATAGAGTTTGGGTCTCATGGAAGATAGCTGGTAAATACTTGTTGAATGAAGTAATGTTTTATTCAAGTACTAGATACATAAGCCATGATGCTGAATATCAGACAGCTTGCCTGATGTTCTGTCATTAACCACATGTATGTCCTTGGGAAAGACCTTAAACTCTCTAAATAGAAAGTGAGCTTCCTCAGTGACTCAGATGGTAAAGAATATACTTGCAATGTGGGAGACCTGGGTTCTATCCCTTGATTGGAAAGATCCCCTGGAGAAGGGAATGGCAACCCACTCCAGTAATCGTGTCTGGAGAATTCCATGGACAGAGGAGCCTGATGGGCCCCAGTCCATTTGGTCACAAAGAGTCAGACACACCTGAGTGACTAATACACACACACAGAAAATGAATGGGCTAGACTAGAACGTGCTGATCCTTTCCAGCAAGTCCATAGAACGTAATAGTTCTGGGTCTCTATTGGTTGCTTAAAATTCTATGCAATATTAAAGGGCATAAAAAAGTTAATTAGCGTGATCACTCTTCTAAATTAAATTGGTTTGTTTAAATTATGGTTACTGTGTCCAGAGAGTATTTCTTGGAAATAAATATCTGATCTATCATAAGGAGGCATGTTTGTAGAGAAAATGGAACCCCCTGACCTAAGCTTAGATTTTTATAGATTTGAATACAAAAATAGCGACTGCTTTTATCTGATATGAGTACTATTAACCTAGGTAGCTAAATAAATGGCTATGTGAACTTTAAAAATAAAGTAAATTCCCTATTTAGTACTTTTTTGGCTAAGATAAAAATTAGAGATAAACATACCATTGGTCCAGGACCACCTCCTTTTCCATCAAACTGAGCAGCAAAGTTCTAGATGGGAGAAAAAGAAAAAAATTATATATAAAATAACTATTGGCCATATAGTTCATTTTTCTCATTCTATTTTTTAAAGATTTTTCTGTTGATGTTTAAAAGGGAGCAGTGCTTTTTACATCATTCTCAATTTAGACTTCCTTACTGAGCTAAATTCCTAAAAAAATTCAAGAATTTAAAATTTAGGGCCACCCCTAGTCTGAAATAGGGAGGTTCCCTACTTTATTTTGGAACTTTTCCTGCCCTGTTAACCCTCTCACTTCAGTCCCCACCCTCTACCTGTACATTGAGGAAGAGAGCTTTCTAAACTTTAAAAGTCGGTGGGAGCCCCTGATAAATTAAGCAGAAATCAAGAGAACAACTTTGCATCTCCACTCCTGTTGCCCTGTTCCCCTGGAACTACACAAAAAGACTAAGGGATCTTTTTCTTGCTGTAGTTTCAAAAAGAGTATAAAGAGTATTCAAGTTTAGAGGAAAATTAAATTAAAATGCCCGTTGGAAGAGTAAACTTTTAAAAAATAGTTCACAGTAATAGCTTTACTGTTAAAGATCTCTCTTATAGTGGTAGATCTATTAAAGAAGGTGCTTTTTAATGCACTCAGTAGATAAGCAATCATAATAAGATCTTTGGGGGAGAAAGGTCTTATTTTACTGGCATATAGTTGGGTATTAGGCTCTGGCTTCTGATTCATAGTGCTAACCAATTAAGCAACTATGTTTTCCTTCCTGCAGTGAGGCCATTTGGCGCTCATACCATTGTTAAAGCATAAAGCTAAAAGAAGATATTAATGCAAAAGGGAAATGTACTTTTCTCAAATTAGTTTCAAGCAAATTAAACCCAAAATGGCTTTGAATGCTGGTTCTGCAGACTTCAAGCCAAGGAGAATAAAAAGAATAGGATGTTTGTGAAATTGCTTAAGATCAGGGCTTTCATTTATAATTCAATCTAATCAAACTTTTTAATAATGCAACACCTCTTATTTGTGCCCCATTGATAAAAGATATTAAATTCCCAAATTAAATAATGGTTGCGAGGGCTGCGGCTAACTTCAGTGAACACAAAGGCTTGTCCTGTAATTGACAAGGACTCACAAAGAGATCTGCTAAAGCAGAATCTTGAATGAAGAAACCAAAGAAATGAAATAAAATACTGTACTAGTATCCAAATAGCAGACTCTCCCTCAAAACCAGTAAAAATAAATTCCCCAGTGAGTCTTCTTCCAATACAGGTATAAGAAACTGAAGTTAATGATACTTAAAGACACCTTACCCCGCCAAGACCAGGGGGGCCAGGAGGGCCAGGAGGACCAGGAGGGCCTGGGATACCGTCATCACCATCTCTGCCTGGAGGGCCTGGTGGACCCTGTGATGGAAAAAGTGAATTACATCAGGGCTAGACAAACTCCATGGAGAGCTGTACTTCAAAAAGGAGCCCTCAGAATCCATGTGACAAGATCAGAAGTTGATCAGAAGGAACAAGTGGTATGAACGTTTAAACTGCCACATTTATCACTATTGACATGGGTCTGTTTTAGAAAGAGGTTTAGTAGCTGGTGTCCAAAGAAGACACACAACAGGATAGTTCCTCTTGGAAGAGGGCTATGTCAGCCATTTGATATTGAAGCATAAAGGAGCTCCAGTATTCAAATAAAGCTAAAACTTACAGCTATAAATTCATATGGTTAACAGTGCACAGTGATACACTATGTATGTATGAAGTTGCTCAGTCATATCCGACTCTTTGTGAGCCCGTGGACTGTAGCCCGCCAGGCTCCTCTGTCCATGGGATTCTCCAGGCAAGAGAATACTGGACTGAGTTGCCATTTCCTTCTCCAGATATACTATGTAAATTGACTGTCAATTTCTGATTGATGAATTTACTCAATTATTTTAGTACATTATGTGTGAAAAGTAGATGAAATGATAATTAACAGTCATCACAGTGTAGAAAATCCTGCAGTTTCCCTACCATTAATACTATTTATGTTAAAGTAATTTACTGACATAATCCTACCTGTAATAAATTGCTTGAGTGGAATACATTTAAGTCTGTACTTCTCAATGGATTCAAGGTTTGGGTATTTATATATTGATACCACATAAATATAGCAAGGAGATCTAAGAATACCATGAAAAAAATGCAAGCCTAACTTATACATTTATTAAACAGAAACATGTTGACTGCTGGTTCACTATTACATTCAGCCTACATCAGAGATCTTCCTTGAAAAGTAAACAAAGCATGTTGACAAAGGGAAGGGTCATGTTGTAGTGGGTAGGCACATCTCCCTATGTGTGTGTTGGACATGTCACCTTAAAGCAAAGAAAGACCATGCGAAGAATATGGCTGTCTTTAAGCTTTCTTAAAGGATAGTCTTGACCTAAAAATAATATTGATGATATAGAATTATGCTCATTCACTTTCTGTAAGGCATTATCTGCTTAAAAGGTAGGCAATTATCTGGATACATAACATTTTTATAAACTGTCAGACTCCTGTAGGTTCTAATATGTAGTTATTAAAATTTGGGCCAAAGCTCTTTAATAGTTCAAAAATTACACACCCTTTCTCCGCGTGGTCCTCTATCTCCACTTGGGCCCTATAAGGAAGATACAGACAACACAATAATAAATCTCTAAGCAATTTCCGGTGAATGAGCAAAGCTTTATTGATAATGATTAGTCAGGAGGCTGATCTAACCCTAATGTTATTAGATAGTAGTATAAAAATAGCACAATACAATAGATAAGAGTATTTTGCTTTTATTATAATTACATGTAATTTTGTTTTACACTGGGAGATGGGAAGCTATAGTCTCCAGCATTAGGGCCAATATTGTAACCACTATTTTTTGAAAGATAATTTCTGTGGCTAACGTTATCATTTTGTAACATCAATAATAGCATATGTATATAGTCAAAGCTCTTTAAACTTTTGTCTGCTACCTGTAGTTAATATAATACTCAGTTCATCTCTAGAACAAAAATAAATCTTTTCTTTTTATTTAGTATGTAAGTCACCAGTTGTATAATATAAATATAATTAGAGATGACTTTGGAAGATAATAAAGCTTTGTTATCTTACATATCAAAGCTACTTCATTTTATGGTTTAGCCAATGCATATTCATATGCACAAAATCTTGACAAGGTATTTTCCTTCTGTAGTGTGCCATAAGTTGAGTTAAACTCTAAGTTATCTCTGATCATTTCAGACACAGAGAAGTATTAGATTCTTACCTTTCTTGCAGTTGCCTAGAAGAGAATAAGAAAAAGATTATTATGAGGAAAACTGTATACATTTTAAAATGGCTCCCATTTCCATGTAGTATACAAATATACTTACAAATTATACATACTGGACATTACTCTTATCTTCATATTTCAAAGTACAATGTACATTTTACCACTAAAAATATGTACAGATCTCAGATATATACTTATCTATAATTATACCTCAAATTCAGTTCATGAGCCAAGAATTTGCTCATAATAATCTTGCAGATGACTCCAGGGAGTGACAAAATTCTCTAGCTCGATGAAGTCTAGCTCCGGGGAACCTGGTGCTAACACCCAACCTTCCACTGAATTATTTATTCTTCTTTTCTTATGGGTGTAGGTTTTAGGGTGGTCTTATTCAGTAGCCCCGCCCATTTTGGAAACTGGGGTGGGTACTTTCTAAGGCAACCAGAAAGGTTGGACTACCTTAACTCTTCATATTTTTGGGAATTCAGGTTGGTCAATACCAAGAAAGCTTCCTTTTCCTTCCCCAGAGACGACTACTGTGGCCAAGGCAATCAAAGTCTAAAATTAAAAATTCTAAAAATGATGTTACTCACCTCTTGTAAGGCTATAAAGGGGAAAAAAGAAATAATTATTAGTATTATTTCACTGATCACCAGCAGTGATTAACAAATGAGTATACTCGTCTATAAAACTGACTCACCTAATTAAAGGACCAGTTGTATTTTTTATTAAGAATATTCTAATGACTTGGAAATTATGCAGGTCAAAATTATGGCAGGGATCAACAGGACCATTTGTTTTAAATATTAATATGTAAATATATTTTGAATTAAATTGTTAATTATTTACTATTTTATAAATGCTGTGAAACATTAATGCGTCTAAAGGATACTTGTAATGTTTAGTAATTATGATGGTAAATTGCACAGTGACTCACTGAATGTGACCAAAACCAGCAGATTGATGAGGAATAATTTGTAGTTTAGATAATTTTTGATACTTAGAAATTTAAAAGAGGGGAAATTTAGGAAACTACATTACCTAAAGCAGATTTTGTTTTTTTATATAACATTAACATTACAGTGTTTGTACCATTCTTAACGTCCTTTTTCAAAAGGACTAATCTGTGAATTAGTCACCATGAAAATGGATTCATTTGGACATCTGAAGTTTAGCTTTAAATAGGTTCACTTAAATTAGGTAAGGTCATTTTACCAACATGTATCACTTTTGGCCCTGAGAAAGAATTGCTCTGTATAAATGGAAAAACTGCATTAAAGATCTAGAAAAATAATGGGAAAAATATACCAAAGTAGTATCCTCCCCCTTTGCCATAATTGCTCTAAGTCCTTAAAGACTGAATTCCGCTCCTACAGTATAAAAATTACAGGCTAACACAGGATATAAATGTGGCCAAGCTGGCAACAAAATGAATCACCCCCAAAATTGCTTTAATTAGGTGGCCAAGAAGTGTGTCATTTAGAGTGAGAACATCTGTTGTAGCAGTCACAATTCAGGAGGGTGGACCACATCCAGCCCTGATATTTAAGGGCAATTTATGAGAATTACTTTTAAATTAGGAAAATGATATGTTTACTTCATTGTGTTCATCAGTAGGAAGAATAATTATGCCTGGGCTTGATTAACGGAAGTCCTCATGGTTTTGGAAATTTGCCTTCTAATTATTCAGACTGAGCCATTTTGAAGAATGTGTGTTGCGTAACTTTTATTTAGACTGGGGTTGGATATTGATCAGAAGTTGAAGTGTCCTTTGTACCTTCAAACTTCCCTAGGTCTCTTTTCATCTTTAGGAGAAGACCCTTTTCCCCCACCACCCTCAGATCTCATAAAAAATGAACCTGGTAATGTGAATTCGTTCAATGCAATTATTCCTTAGTATTCACAGCGTGTATACTAGAAGTGGATGAAGGGAGAAAACACACACACAAATGCATCAGTAATGACGCAATGGTAGACACCGTGGCATATGGGTGGAGCCAAGTTTTAGAGTGTTGGGTGTGGCCAGATACCCAATCGGGTCATAAAACCTAGAGCTGGAAAGCAGTCTTGGAGTCCATCCAATTTCTAGCCTGTGTTTTAGAAAAGGCTCCATTTGACTTGCCCACAGTCACATGATAAATTATTGGCAGAGTCATGGGAAAAACCTGGGTCTCTTGAGGCCCAGATCAGTGTTGATAATTTCCCAACTTGCTAAGTTCAGAATGCCTGTCACTGGGAACATGTTAAAGAGATAACTCTCAGGCTCAACAAAAGGCAGGGCAGATTTTAGCTAAATCATGTTACCATTTCCATGATCAGGTAATGAAATGAGAAGCTAATTACATTTCAGAAAGTATCCATTTTCCTTGCCAGGAAACACTGACTAGCTTTTGGGACTGGGTTCAACGAGAAATGCAGACATTCTCTGTATAACCCTATGGAGTCTTTAAAACATGGGGATTCCACCAGCCTTAAGCCCTGGTCCCCTGTGCTCTCCTTGTCCTCCCTCCAGAGGGCGCCTCATGGTCACCATCATCCAGACCAGTCTTAAAACACCCAGAAAAGAAAAGTCTTTAGGGCGTGAGTTTTTTTTTTTTTTTTTTTAATAACTCAATTAAACGGTTTTCTAAACCAGGCCTCAGGTTTCACAGAAGTGGGCATCAGTGCAGTTATGGGGCCTTTTAGGTGGAGGCCTTTGGCTTCCTTGGTCATGTCAGATCACATCTCATCCTTAAAGAAAAAGATTCTCTGCTCCCTTTGAGCTTCACTAGCTGGAGGATCCAGATGAAGTTCACAGCTTCACTCCGAGTTAAGAGAAAAGTTCCCTAACTTTTGGCGAGAGTCGAGAGCCTCTTTTGATTTTCATTTCTACAGTATTTTCCACGTTTCTCCTATATGCCAGCGTTTCTCCACATGCCAGAGAGCCTGCCCTCCTAGCTGTACCTGGAACATGGCGAGGTTTTCCATTTCAGACCAGGTTTTCCTGCCCACCCCTCTAACCTCTTCCCCAGACTGCCCGAAACAAGCTGAAGGCACTTACATTGGCATGTTGCTAGGCACGAAGTTACTGCAAGCAGCAACAAAGTCCGCGTATCCACAAAGCTGAGCATGTCTACCACTCAGACATGCAGACTCCTTGTGTCGCAGAGCCCCTGGGTCACCGGCGGAGGTATCACCTGGCGGGCGCAGGCATGCAGTCGCGGCCAGTACCTCCAACTTAGCCGAAACCTCCTGCCGCCTTGGTGCTAAAATAATAAAGCCCGGATCTGCCCTATTTATACGGCCCAAGTTTCTCCGGCCCGAGGGTGCCTCCAAAAGCGCTTCCACCAATAGGAGGGCTGGGGCTGGGGGCCCGGGCAGCCACAGCTGGGAGGAGACTGCGGGGGCGCCGAGGAGGGAGTGCAGCGGGGGGGAGGGACGTGGCCACGGGGCTGGCTTCTTAAATTGGTTCCATTCTTTTTGAGGACGTGGACACTTTTGAGGCTTTCAAGGGGGAAACTCTGACTCGCTGTCTGCATACCTCCGCCCTCCCCATCCCCCCCCCCCCCCCC